>OVAO01003783.1:0-10879 GCA_900406285.1 Biscutella auriculata | reverse complement strand
GCTAGAATGGTGGCAGTTAGGATTCTAAGCTATCGCACCATTCCAACGATGTAGCAACGCATCGAAACACACACAGAGAATAATCAAGACATCAGAAGTTTGAAAACCCAACTTGGAAACATCTTACAACAATTATCAGGAATGAATATCTTCAAAATCATCACTCAATTCCAAATCTAAAAGAAGGAATCTAGGACACAACAAGTAATAGAACAATAGTTCCCCCCACAAATGCTTCCTCAGGTAAGAAAATTAGAGGGATCCAAGAGGAAAATCAGATCTTATATATATATATATATATGAAAATTCCGATCTAGAAAATAAGAGAATATACCACAAAATAAAACCGATTCATATAAAGAAAAATACTACAAGAGTGAAACAGCAAAAGAAATAAATCGTTTTTTTTTCGGCGACGTTAAAGAGATCTATCTCCTTTTCTTCACAGGGTGTATAAACCCAAAGCGCAAACCCATTAGCCTTACAAAATATCCTTTTCTTTACCGAGTGTATACTCCATCACTGAATTTCTCCACTGCACTGTTTACAAAATTGATTTTTTTTTTTTGACTGAGTACAGAACACGTTGCTTAATACATTGATCTAGAGATGATTTTACCTGAGGAGGAAAAGATCTGGTTTTTGTGCTTGGTGACTGGTGCGTACTCCGGGACTCCCGTTGTGATGCAGTAGAACTGCAAACTCCAAATGTGGTTTCCTTCGATCTCAACGAATCTTATAGACGTTCTAAAAGGGATTTAACGGAAATACTAAGAGATGGATCGTGGTCGAAACGTCTATGAATTTGAAGAGATAGACCTCTCACATACATAAATGTCTATGTTGATGTGGCATTCATACAAGACAATAAAAAATCCTACGTGGATGACTCCAAAGGCCCCAAATTATTCCTTTCAATTAGTATAGATTTGGAAGAGAATGTTCTATTCCAGACAAATTTTGTCTTTTTCATTATTTTGATAGCATTAATTGCAAATATAAATAAAAAAACAAAATTTGTCTGATTCAATTTATTTGACTTTCTTCTATTATATGATTCAAATCTGTGTGTTCAGTTATAAAATCATTTACTCCTTGACAGAATGTATTAACTATTAATCCAATATCTTCTCACATTAAACAATAATTATTATTGATAAAAAAGAGTAATTAATATTATTACCGAGATGGAAGGTTCCACTTTCCAGCCAGAAAAAATATCATTTGATAACAAAAATTGTTATGGGCCCACAAAGAAAATTTAGTTATTTACTTTCATTAAACAACAAAAAAGTATGGAATAGAAACGATCGATTTGATAATTCGATCATAATTTCTTTTTTTGAAGTAAATGTTACAAAAGTACTTTTAGAAACCAAATTGTCTAAAAAAATACTCTTAGATGTTATATGAGAACGGTTTTTTGTTGTTTTATGACAGTGTATACCGACTAGCGATAAGAACTGCGATCATCGTTTTTTTTTAAACCAATTTGATTTCAATCAAAAATCAAGTTTTTTCTTCATGTTGAAATTTTATTGCCAGAGAGTACTTTTTCTATCGGTCTAAGTTGAAGTTTTTCCTCTGTTTTTCTGCTATATCCATCTATAGATAGGGATTTTACTTTTGCCTTAAGTCAAATGAGAATAGAATCAGAAGAAAAACCTCTGGTTATGTCGAATGATCCAGAATTCAAATCAGTTGAAAGGAATGACTTAAGCTTGATTGGACGTCTTTTGAATCCAGCTTGTCAATCAATGTCTAACGCTATCTTTGATCTTCAGAGGAAGTGGGGAGTAGTTAATCGTGTTTGAGGTATTGCTTTGTCCAAAGATCACTTCCAGTTTTTCTTTGAATTAGAGGCAGACCTTAATAGGATTCTCGATACTACTTGGACTCATGAGGATTGGTCTATAGTACTTGATCGTTGGGTTGAATTCCCGCCTCCTGATTTCTTGAAGTATATCCCTGTTTGGATTCGAATGAGAAACTTTCCGATGAACTTTAACACTGCTAAAACTTTTGATGATTTGGCTGATGTCATTGGAATAGTTAAAGAGGTTGTTTTTGATGAGATCAAGTCGCAAAGCAAAGACTATGTTCGAGCAAAAGTCTTATTCAGTGTTTCTAAACCAGTGAGAAGAACAAGATCACTGGAGCTGCCCCATGGAGAAGTAATTAATATTGCCTATGATTTTGAGAGGATAAGGAAAAGATGCTTCCACTGTCAGCTTTTGTCTCATGATGTATCGAAGTGTCCTGCTTTGCTTGGGACCCGGCCTTCTATGGCGACGGTTTTGCCAATCAATCCCTATGAAGCATATTATCGCATCTTAGGTGAAGATGACCCTCTGTTTGGAGTTTTAGCTGAAAATCAGGTTGGATTGGATCCGATCTCAGGCAAACCAAGAATAGCAAAGGAAGTACTAAATGAAATGCGTCAATATCTTTCGGTTCATGATCAGACAGAAAGAAATGCAAGAATTATAAGAGTGAAGAACTCGGTTAGAGACCTTGAACGTAATGTTGTTAGTCAGAAAAAGCAAAATCTTTAATCTCTACCAACTCAAACACTGAACCTAGACAAAGGAAAGGGTCCAGTTTTTGATTCTGAAAATCAACATTCTCAATAACCTTTTCAGGGAGAAAAGCTACTTTCAGCAAGCTTTAAAGCAAATCAATTCATCAATACTCCTTTTGGTTTTGAAGTTCCAAATGTAGGCCAGAAGAAGACTTTTGATTCTCCTGCAATATCTCCAGGTAGTAACTCCAATACTAGGACTTCTGGAAATGACTCTAGAACTTCTTCAACTCGAAAAAGACCTGGGAAATCACAGTGTATGAAGCAGTTTATGCAGACTTCTCAATCCAAAAAAGATACTGAAATGATGGGTACATATCAAGAAATACAGGCTTTAAAGAGGAAGACAATGGATGAGAATGAGAATGAGTTATCTCTCAGTTAACCAAGCGCCAACAACAACTGATGGCTCCTACTGAGGAGTCTTCAAAATCTCAATGAGTATAATCAGTTGGAATTGTCAAGGAATGGGGAACACCTTGACAATTCAACGCCTTAAGGAATGGAGAATCTCTCTTTTCCCGGACTTTTTGTTCCTCATGGAGACGAAGCATTGTACAAACTACATGTTTAATCTACTAGGTTGGCTTGGCTATGATCATCTCCACTGTGTAGATTCAGTTGGTTTTAGTGGAGGACTAGCTTTCTTTTGGAAGAACTTCACCTATGTTACAGTTCTTCAATCCAATAGTAATCTTATAGATGTAAAAGTATGTACATGCTCTCTTTCATACTTTCTTACTTTTGTGTATGGTGCTCCTGTAAGACAAGATCGAGCTTTTGTATGAGAATGTTTATCAAGAATAGGTGTAAACAGAGATCAAACATGGATGTTAGTTGGTTATTTCAATGAGATAATGAACAACAATGAGAATTTAGGAGGACCAATACGTATGAACTCATCTTTCACAGATTTCATCAACATGACTGAGGCTTGTAAGATAAGAGATATTCCAAGCACTGGAAATCGTTTCTCTTGGGCAGGGAATAGAAGAGGCATTTGGACACAATGCTGCCTTGACAGAGCTTTTGGTAATTTGTCAAGTTTCAATACTTTCCCTAGAATACATGCTCAGTTTATGGAAATGCTTGGATCGGACATTGTTGCTCTCTTTCATCAATGAATCAAGTGCACCAGGTGCAGATGGAATGACAGGAGTTTTCATACAAAGATATTGGAGATATTTGCAACCTTCTATCACTAAAGAGATACATCTTTTCTTTCAAACTGGACAATTTCCAACATAATGGAAGTTCACACAAATCTGTCTAATACCAAAGAAGCAAGGATCGAATAAAATTGAAGATTATAGACCAATCAGTCTATGTTCAGTTTTCTATAAGATCATCTCCAAGATCTTAGCATCTCGCCTAAAGAGTATCCTTCCAGAGATAATTTCTCGACTCAAGGAGCATTTGTTGAAGGACGAGTCATTTTTGACAATATTCTAATAGCACATGAGATGGCTCATTCTCTTAGAACAAGACAATCTTGTAAGTCTTCTTATATGATGGTTAAAACAGATATGTCGAAAGGCTTTTATAGAATTGAATGGAACTTCTTAGAGGATCTTCTGACAAACTTTGGCTTTCATCCAATTTGGATTAATTGGATCATGTTTAGTATTCGTTCGGTTACATATATAGTCTTGCTGAATGGATCTTCACATGGTTTCATCAAACCTGCACGAGGAATACGTCAGGGAGACCCCATCTCCTCGTTCTTATTTATACTTTGTGCAGAAGCTTTGATACATATTATGAACAAGTCTGAGCATGATAAGCTTCTGACAAGCATGAAAATATCAAAAGACTGCCCATCAATTCAGCATCACTTATATGCTGATGACAATTTGTTTATATGCAAGTCTACTTTAAGAGAAGCAAAAGAATTGATGTCATGTATTCAACTCTATTCTCAAGCTTCTGGAAAAATGGTTAACTAACACAAATCTTCTATTGCTTTTGGATCAGCAATTGATGATATGACACGAAGATTGATTTCATCTTTAACTGGAATTCAAGAAGAAGGACGTAAAGGATTATATCTTGGTATACCAGAATGTTTCTCTCGATCAAAAGCATCTTTGTTGGCTTTTATAACTGACAAGTTAAAATCTCGTCTATCTGGTTGGTTTGCTAAATATCTCTCATTGGGAGGAAAAGAGATTCTCCTCAAGTCAGTGGCTATGTCTTTCCAGTTTATGCAATGAGTTGTTTCAGATTGACGAAACTACAATGCAAGAACATAACATCTGCAATGTCTAGTTTCTGGTGGCAAGAGTTTAAAGGAAAAAGGAAGATACATTGGCTATCTTGGAAGCGATTATGTGATTCAAAAAGAAATGAAGGTTTAGGCTTTAGAGATTTGCAGTTCTTCAATCAACCGCTTCTTGCAAAACAAGCCTGGAAAATTCTATATGATCCAACTTCTCTTTTATCCAGGATATATAAAGGTCGATATTTTAACAACTCAGATTTCTTATCTGCAAAAAATGGAGTAAGGCCTTCTTTTGCTTGGAGAAGTCTCAACTTTGGAAAAGAGCTTTTAAAAAGGGGACTGCTACGATTGATTGGTGATGGATCAGACACGTCAGTTTGGTCAGATAATTGGATCATGGATGTTTCACCGGGAAGTCCAATGAGAAAAACTTTTGTTATAGATCACAACCTTAAGGTTTGCTCCCTTATTTCTCCTAATGGCAAATGGATTTCAAATCTTCTTTCGAACTTATTTCCTTCATCAGAGATAGTACGAATAGAATCCATTTCTCCATTGATGGATATGAAAGACTTCTACATATGAGGATACAATCCAAATGGAGTCTACAGTGTTAAAAGTGGATATTGGCTATCTCAGCAGACTTCTTTAAGATCAAATCCTCAACTGACTTTCAACAATGAGATTAAATATAAAGCTTGGTGTGTGGAGGCACCCTCAAAGATCAAAATATTTTTATGGAAAGCACTCTCATATTCTTTGCCAGTTGCTAATGCGTTATTATCAAGAATAATCTCCATTGATCCTACATGTCCTATAAGCAGCAATGGAAGAGAAACGGCTTGTCACTTGCTTTTCTCCTGTACTTTTGTAAAACAAACATTTGCATTGGCATACATCCCAACCCCACAAGGAGGTTACTCTGACTCATCTATTGCTTATAATCTTGGATTTCTCTTTTCCATCATGAGGATCATCTCATTCCGGTAACCATAACTCGATCTATACCTTGGTTATTATGTTTCTGTGGAAAAACAAAAATGAATTGCTTTTCAAGAACTCAAGAGGAACCTCATCAGATTTAGTCAGAAGAGTATCATATGAGTCTACTGCTTGGTTTAATGCTCAGATAGATGATCAGTCTTCTTTGAACAATGAAACAACAATCCTTACGCCTAGAAGGAACACATGGATTAGACCATGATTTGGTACAGTAAAATGTAATGTTAAAACAAATTGGAGTGACTCTCATTTCAAATGTGGTTCAGCTTGGCTCACGAGGGATTGCAATGGAATGCCTCTGCATCATGCACGAGAAGCATTTTTGGAATTTAGGAATTCGACAAAGGCAGAGCTATATGGAATTCAATGGGCTTTACAAAGCATAAGTGATCTTCATATCTCTTCTGTTATTTTGGAGATTGATTGTAAGAATGTTATGCAGGAAATCTTGAATCCTAAGGATTGGCCAAGTTTTAGGAACTGTCTTCAAAATATTTCATCAATCTCGGCATCTTTTCAACAATGTGAGATACAACTTGTAAATAAAGAAGCAAACTTGGTGGTCCGGGAAATTGCTAGGAGTGTAGTTCGGGATGGACATTTTCGTTCATACATTTCTATAGGAGCACCGGTTTGGCTACTTCATACCTTACACAATGATATAATAGCTTCTGTTAACAATGTAATTTGAATGAATGTTCAGGGACGAAGCTCAGTTTTTGAATATAATGATATACTTTTTTGAAAAGAAAATGTTTAGTGTCTTTCATTATTTAAAATGACCAAATGGTCCTCACAACTAACCAAATTGAATTATGTAATTGCTTTTTTTTAAACAACTGAACTAATTTTGCTTTTTGATTTTGCATCGATTTTCACTCCGTTTTACAACTTCTGTCCACGGTTTTGCAAAATCATATCATTTTCTCAAAGACAAAATCGTGAGAATATCAAACTCACATCACAAAATCGAACCCATCACCGTTCTTCGCCACGACAAGTGACTCGCTGTGATAAGTGACTCGCCGTGAAATCCATTCACCAACCATCGAACCTTGACTTGCTCGGAGTGTCTCAAATCTCCCAAACGCTGAAACCTCAGAAACCCGTTTCCGAGTTTGGATTATCTTCGCGCCGCTGCGGTTTTTGCCGCCGTTTGTTCTTCTTGATCTCCCTGGGCCAAGCTTTTCTTCTTCGACATGACGGGTAAAACCCTAAGATTCTATTTTTCAATTTTTTTTTATTTCGGTGTTTAAGGATTACTAAGATGAGTGTATTACGATTTGTCTCTTTTACTTTTATTTGCAATTTTAATCCCAAGGTCCTATTTCCATGTCGAATTCTTGAATCTTTCTGTGTCTGTTACTTTTATTTGCGATTTTAATCCTTTTGCTGGGTTGAAGTATAAGTTGTTTTATGGTTTGTTATTTTTCCTATATTTTGCTTGATTTCGAGAAAGTCACTCCATATTTTATTATTGTTTATGGTCTATCAAATTGATTTGAGTACCCATTTATCGCAAATAGATTTCGCTCACTCTCAGTAAGTGTCTACACTTTATTAACGGTCTATACTCTAGAAATTTCTTAGATGTTTTGATAAATGATTGTCATGATACTTTACAATCTCCTGATTTTTCATTTTATTTTATTTTATTTTAAAACGATTTCGCTCACTCTTAGTAATTGTTTATACTTTATTAGCTGTCTATACCTGTCTATACTTCAAGAACTTCTTAGATGGTTTGATAAATGGTTGTTATGATAATTTAGAATAAGGTGTCATATCATTTATGGATTATGTCTGCTACTCTCTAAATTTGTTCTCTATTTCTTCTCAGGTGATACAATGACTATCGATCTACTCGATCTCCCAATATCCTCTTGCAAGCTCATACGTGGTCACACATGTGAGATTGGACATGTCTTCAAAGTATCAGCTTTAACCTAGCCGTCAGGTCATCATCGACGTTTATACCCAGTCGTAGGGTTAAAGTGGCTACAACCCAGTTGTTAGGTCATCAATATTAAAACAGTGAAACTTTCACCAATTAAGAGATAAACGTTATCAAGACCAACCCATAAAACAACCAAACCTTATTTTCCGTAAAATCTCAAATCAATTATCCGAAAAACAAAATTAAAAAATTCTTAAATCCATATAGAGAAAAAAAATCCCACTAAATAAAGAAAAAAAAAACAAAGGCCAACTGTAAAAAGAAAAACCTCCATTCACGACTCACGTCGTCATCTTCGTCGACATCACCTTCTTCATCACCGTCCAAAGTCATCATTGTCTCCATGATTCTTTTAGTGATCACAAGACTTATATCACACAAATATTAATTTTGATCCACAAGAATCATTTGCTCTGATACCATGAAATATTATGAATGAATAATTTGTATTGATTTGTGTTATTGATTTGAAGACCTAAAGATCAAAATATTTATACAAAGATAAATCATAAATCTATTCCTAATATGATTAGGAATCCTATTACTTTCATGAAGATAAACCTAGATAACATATTTTGAGAATATTTTCTAAACAAGATAATTTTAAATCTTTAATATTTCCATATCATATCTCGATCCTGATTCATAATCTCGGTTGACCTTGATTCGGTTTAGGTCGATCTACTCGATCTCCCAATACAATTCTAGTATTTTTGTTATTTGGGTATGTTTTTTACTGTAGACAATACTGAACTGAATATATATTGAGCATATCAATTTAAACATGAATATCCCACATACTTAATTGGCAACCCTAATTATAATCTTTCTCAATTAAGAAAGAGAGTTAATACCGCTGAAGGAAGAAACCCAATTCATGATTGCGCCTTCTATTTCCTTCTATTAAGGAAGAACTTATGTCGGAAGAGTGGTGGTTGCTGCGATCATCAATCTAGGCGTTAGATCTTCCAAATCAAAGACCGAGTATGTGCAATCGAAATACAATATGTAACTCTTTTTATTGGTCACTATATGTGAGTTCTTGTTCATCTTTGGAACATTATCCACTATATTAACATAATTTCACAAGATATAAATTATAGCTTCTTATAAATCTTTTAACTTTTATAGAGTATTATCAACGATATATGCATAATTTTTCAATATAAATTTTTTTAACGTTTTATAATTTTTTTTTGCTTTTGTATCATATTATCCTATAAATAAGCATAGTTTTTAAAATTACAAAAACCTATTTTTTATCTCTTTGTTTAGCGTCTTATTATCCACCAAATATATATATATATATATATATAGGGTTACCAAATCTTTAATTTTTGTGAACTATTATCCACCAAATAAACATAATTTCTCTATACACAAAATTCTAACATTTTAAAAGTTCTCTAAATAATAGTGGACTATTATCCACAAAATTGGTATAATTTCCAAAATATATAATTCAAATGTTATACAAAATCGCTTAGTTGTTGTGCAGTATTATCCACCAAATCATATTAATTTCTCAAAATACAAAATTGTACCTTTTTACAAAATCTATCTATTTTATGGAATACTATCCACTAAATAAAAAGAATTTCCAAAATACAAAATTCCAGTGTTTTAGAAAATCTCTTCTTTTTTGTAGACTATTATCTACCAAATCAACTTCATTTCCCTAAATACAAAATTTTAGTATTTTAGAAAATCTCTTAGTTTTTGTGAACTAATATCGACTAAATAAGTATACTTTTCCAAAATACAAAAGCTAGTGATTTGCGAAATCTCTCTATTTTATGGACAATTATTCACCAAATCATATTAATTTTCCAAAATACAAAATTCTAGAATCTTACAAAATCTCTTTGTTTTTATTGACTCTTTTCTACTAAATCGCCAAAGTTTCTCAAAATACAAAATTCTACAAAATCTCTTTGTGTTTATGGATTATTACCACCAAGTCATTATAATTTCCCAAATTACAAATTTCTAGTATTTTACAAAAACTCAAAAGTTTTTGTGGACTTATCAACCAGTTTATCATAATTTCCACACAAAAAATCTAGCATTTCGAAAAATCTCTTAGATTTTATAGATTATTATTCACCGAGTTAGCGCAAGTTTCTAAAATATAATATTGTAGCATTTTAAAAAATCTCTTAGTTTTTCTTGATTATTATCCATTAAATTAACATAGTTTCATAAAATATAAATTATAGTTTTTACAAAATCTCTTAGTTTTTGTGGACTATTATTCACAAAATTAGAATAATTCACTAAAATACAAAATTCTAGAGTTTTACAAAAAGTAATTGAGTTTTTGTGGACTTTATCCACTAATTAACCATAGTTTCCAAAAATAAAATAAAATCTAGTGTTTAAAAAAATCTTTGAGTTGTTATGGACTATATTATCCGCCAAATGAGGATAATCTCTCCCCAAAAAAATTCTAACTTGTGGACTATTATTCAATAAATCAACGTAGTTTTCCAATATATTAAATTCTAACGTTTTATAAAATCTTTCAATTTGTGTGGTTTTTATCCATTAATTCAGAATACTTTTACAAAATATAAAATTTTAACGTTTTTCAAAATTCGTAGTTTTGTAGACTGTTATCCACCCATTGATAAAAAATTCTAAACATACCAAAATCTAACTTTAAATTTTTCTAGATTCTTATCTAGTAAATTATAATAAGTTTTACAAAATTTATCTGACTATTCTTTTATTTAACATACAATGATCAAATAATGTTAACTTTAATTCAGATATTTAAGCTGAAAATAAAGCTAGAAACAATTTCAACTTATTTTCGTACGCTTACGTAAAACTTATAAACCTATTGGTAACTCGGTGCACATATTAAGCAATTGACACATTCAGATCGTTCTAAATTTCCCAACTATTTTACCTTTTCTCACAATTTCGTTAACATCTATGGACTAATAAAGAGAATACAATGTGATTCAAACATTATAGACATAAAGATGAGATTTGTAAAATCCACAATATCTTTTTCCAGAAATCTAAAATTTTACAAAAACAAATATGAAAGAACTTATTAGATAGCACCGATGTTCTTGAGGCCAAGGACAACTCCGACGCCGATGATATG
>OVAO01003781.1:343-10883 GCA_900406285.1 Biscutella auriculata | reverse complement strand
TACCAAAAATAAAGGGTTCGTATTTGTAATATTTCCCAGATGCTAGAACGTCTACAATACCACCGTTACTCCTTCACATTCTTTTACCGATGGTGGGGTCATACCACTCACATTTAAAAAGCGTGATCTTCAAATTCACCAATCCTCTGTACTCTAGCTGTATGATATCTATTATGTTGCCGTAAAAATCAGCTTCGTCAGATGCATCTGCATAATTTTCACCTTTCACACATATTCTATAATTATATGTTTTCCGTCGATGACCATGATTCCGTGTATAGAACATATACCCTCTCGTATAAAAGATTGACCAAGTCATGGCCTTATTAATGGGGCCTTGAACTAATTCATGAACCCAAATAGGACACGCGTCAATTGTCCTAATCCTTAAACGAACATGGCATATTTACAATATATACGTATCAACATATTTTTAAAAAACCATCGAGGCCAATACATATATATATGTATTTAATGTATATATACTTACATATTCTTTAACCCACGTAGAAAATTCTTGGTCTCTCTTTAAACAAACTTCATCTTCAGAATATGTTGGATACGTGAAACGAATCTGAGCTTCGAACAGGCTATATATAATACCAAGAGATTATATATTTTTTTAATTATATATGAAAAATATTAATTGTATTATATATGAAAATTAAAATACCTCTTAAGTGGTTGAAAGTAATCACAATTACGCAAAACATATGAATGTGCGCAATGGTAATCTAATTTGTTGAACCATATCTCCTTACATCTTCCACTCGCACGACCACATAGCAAAATATATCGGGTACACCATCAAAAAGATAAACATGGCCTTCACCTTTGTCAAATCTAGTTGACCTATAGGAACGAGCATATTGTTAGTTAATAAAAATTACAAATATGAGTTACACACATGCATACTACAAAAATTACCTTGCTTGAACAAAATAGGGCCAAATCATGTCTGGCGTTTTTTGTGTCTTTTGATTTGTCATCATTCATCATAGTGTGCAAGATGTTATCAAAACAATTCTTCTCTATATGCATGACATCCAGATTATGTCGTAGATCTAAGTCCTTCTAGTATGACAACTCCCAAAAAATGCTTTTTTGTGCCAATGATGCGTACTACCATATCCCGACTACTTAACCTCGTGACCGTTCCCACCCCATTTAGATGTTGTCCATGGGTTGACTTGCATAATTCGCTCGTCGTAAACTTGGGCACCTGTCAAACATTAAGGTGGATAATCTTCCACGGCGTGTTTCCCTTTCAGAAATTTTGTTTTATTCTTCCGTAATGGATGATTTAGAGGAAGAAATCGTTTGTGACAATCAAACCAACATGTCTTCATTCCATTTGGCAGCCGAAATGCCTTTGTATCTTCCATGCATATTGGACATGATAATCTACTGTGGGTTATCCATCTTGAAAGCATGTCATATGCTGGTAAGTCACTGATCGTCCACATCAGTACCACTCTTAAGTTAAAATTCTTTCTGGTTGATATATTGTATGCCCCAACTCCGGTGGCCCAAAGCTCTTGTAGCTCATCGATCAGAGGTCGGAGAAATATATCAAGACTCGCTCGTGGATGCTTCGGCCCAGAATTCAAAATCATCAACCATAAATATTCTGGACTCATACACATGTCTAGGGGCAAGTTATACGGCGTCATAATCACGGGCCATAGCGAATGATTCCGTGACATACCAAATAGGTTAAAACCATCCGTGCACAATCCCAGGTAAACATTCCTTGGTTCTCTAGCAAAATTATGATGTTTATGTTGAAATTTTTTCCCTTCCGCTCCATCGGATGTATGAATTATTGCTCCGTCCTTTGACTCATGCTCTGCATGCCATCTCACTACTTTAGCATTCCTCTCAATTTGATACATTTTCTTCAGTCTGTCTGCCACTGAAAAATACCACATACAACTGTATGGTATTCTTTTTCTACCGTCGCTATGCTTATACCTCGGATGATCACAAAAATTACATTCTTCCAATGATTCATCCTCTTTCCAATATATCATACAATTCTCGATACAAATATCAATTGTATGATATGGGAGGCCTATATTCCGCATCAGCTTTTTGGTCTCGTAATATGAACCCGTCGCTTGGTTATCGTCTAACAAAATTCTCGAAATTAGATGAGTCCAACCGTCTACGCATTTCTCGGCCATATTATGATCAACCTTCAAGTTCATGTATTGAGCCGCTATAGATAGCAGCGAGTCCCCTTCTTGGCAACCATCATACAATGGTTTTTTGATGCTTCCAACATGTTGTAAAACTTTATGCTCTCCTCGTTTAGAGGTTCCTCATTTGGTGCTTTCGGGGTTTTATAAACGTCATGATCGTATTATAACTATGATGATCAAATTGGTTATCATCAAAGACCAAACTTTCGTAATGCATCATGTATCATCGACACATATCCATCATCAATGTTACCCACACCTTCTTCATGATCATTACAACTTGGTTGATTATTATTCTCATAATTATAACTTGTTCCTAAATCAACTTTAACTTCCTATCCATGTCGATACCAGATATAATAATTTGGCATAAATCCCCTACTATATAAATGCGTCCAAATTTTACATCCCATAAGTAATTTTTCATTCTTGCAACTAGCACATGGACAGTAAAACTTACACCCGCTACTTTGCGCAATTCCCTAATTGCTTGCCATAATCATGAATTCTTCAACTCCGACCATAAACTCCCTAGAAATATTATTCGTCTGTTCATCGATTTTTCAGTACATCCACTCTCTAGGATTCCAATGATTTTTCATTATTATTTTTGTAACAATCTTTATGATTTTTTTAAGTGCAAAAATATCATGGAGACATATATATAGCCTATTTTTGCGACTACATTCACAACTACAAGATCAGTCGCAAAAGTTAGATACACCTACCCAAACATGTGCCATACCCACGTTTTGCAACTAATTTGCGACTACATCCGCGACACAAACAGTAGTCGCAGATTTTACGACTAATGCGCAACTACATAGGCGACTATTGACCGCAGTCGCGCAGTAGTCGCAGATTGTGAGACTACTGCGTGACTGCGTTCAATGCGCGACTACTTTGCGACTATACGATTGTGACTACGTCTTCGTCTTCTTGAATGTAGTCGCTTGTCTACGACGACGCAACTGTCATCGCAGATCTCTGACTACTTCGCTACGCTTTTTTTTCGTTTCTTAGTAGTCGCAAATCCGTCCTTATGTAGTCGTTAAAGTTTGTGACTACGAATGTAATCGCAAACCATAGTGGCTAATCCACTGTTTTCTTGTAGTGATCAGACGGGAAGAACGCCACCGGTCACGTGCGCCGGTCAGCACAGACCGGCAAGCCCCCACCAAAACCAGACGGCGAACCACCGCTGGTCACGTGCAACTGTATGCACTAACCGGCAGAGGCCACGACGACACCACTTTTACTTCCTTTTTCACCCTTTTATTTCGTCAACTATATAAGGACCCAAGTACAAAAATCCTAAACATGTTTTTCCTTCGTTTTTCTTAAGTTTTTGAAGTCTTAGATCTCTATTTTCTCAAACACTTGTGAGAGATTACTTTGGTATTTATTTTATTGCAATTCTATTTTCTTTGATTTTGTTCTTGATTGCTTGTTCCTTTATTTCGATTCATTATAAGCTCAATCCCTCTTACAAATCATGTCTAGAAATTCTCTAAGTGTTCTAGACATGGATTGTGAGTAGTTCTCATAACTTATGGATTAGGGGTTATGTATGGGTAGATTTGATTGCTGAAAATGGTTTAGATCCAAATAGAATAAGTATCATCAATCTATTCATGAACCTAATACTAGAATAGGAGTAGCTAACCTAATCTAGATCATAGGAGATTTATCATCTGAGAGGTGTTTGATAGAATTCCCGAATGAAATGAATAGGTTGTTAGTCAATTCTTTCCAAGAGATTGTTTAAGCTATTGATTGATTGTTTTATGGAATTGTATTCAATGCTTTCTATTCATGTTTTATTGCCAAGAGATTGTGTAGTAGCATGTTAGGAAAGAGACTTCCGTCACGAGAGTGAGTTAGTCTATATTTGGTATTCTTAGACATAGGATAAACTTGAAGGAGCTTAGTAAAACAATCAACAATCTGAATGTGAATGGGGACAGGATTCCCATTCCGTAGGTTCAACAACCAGCACCTGCTGCACCAGCTCAGGGACAAAATGCAAACCCTCATAGGACTATATGAGAAACCAATAAACCTACGGTGCATGGTAACATGAATGACATTCAACCACCTCCGCTTGGTGTTAACAACTTTGAGATCAAATTAGGCGTTCTCACCATGGTTATGAACAAGCCTTTCCATAGAATGGATAATGAAGATCCTCTGGAACACTTGGACAATTCCGACCAAGTGTGTGGTACAGTTCAACTCAATGGCGTTACTGAAGACGCCTACAAGCTCAGATTGTTCCCATTCTCTTTGGGAGGTGATGCGAAGAACTGGGAGAAAGGATTAACCAATTGAGCTATTCGAACTTGGGATGACAGCAAGAAAGCCTTCCTCTCACGTTTTTTTCTCACCATCTAGGACTATATTGCTACTTTTGGCAGGGAGGAATGGAATCATTTGCTGAGACTTGGAAGAGATTCAAGAGCTACACTCTGAAATGCCCTCACCAAGGTTTCACTCATGACGGCCTACTAGACACTTTTCATAGAGGTCTCCACAGGGACTATCAGTCCATGCTTCACACTGCGAGTCAAGGTAGCTTATTTGACAAATCTTATGCAGGGGGACTGATTTTGATTGAGAAGAGGGCTCAGAGCGATGCATCATGCTGGTGACTTCGATCGCTCACTACCAAGGAAAGATACCTCCGATGAATCGAGCTACAAGGATGATCTCAAAGCCTTGAATGATAAGCTGGATAGAGTGATACAAACTCAGAAAAGATCAGTTCACATTGTTGAACATGTTGAAGACTATGCTGAAATTATGAACAAGAAGAGGTTAATTTTGTGGGTAATCAAGGGTGCCAGAGACAGTGCAACTACAACTATAACCCGAACCCAAACCTCTCCTACAGAAGCAACAATGTTGCTAACCCTTAGGATCATGTATTCCCACCGCAGAAGAATTTCCTGCCCCAACAATAGTTTCAGAACAAAAGTAATCTCCAGAACCAAGGAGGACAAAGACCACAATTCAACCCAAAACCACCAGGTTTCAACCAACCACCTGCTGCCCCTATTGCTGATGGCCAGAGCATCTCAATACTAAGACAATTGCTTGAGGGTCAGACTAAGTATGCAGCTGAGAGTGAATAGTTTCAAGAGGGAGATTAACTCCAAGGTCGATGGTATGTACAATGATCTGAATGGGAAAATTGAGAACATGTCGACACACATGAAGACATTAAATACTCAGATCGCCCAGGTTACCTAATTTTCTTGGCGACCACAAAGGTCAACTTCCAGGCAAGTCTGAGACACCTTCTCATGATTCTATAAATGTTATATCCACTGTAGATCTCATCGAGGACAATGAGCTTTTGAGTGGGGGTGAGATAATTCAGGATGAGATTGAAGAAGATGAATACAAAACTCCAATAATTGAGCCTTATATACCTCGAATTTCTTTTCGGGTCAGCACATGTGCGCAAGGAGAAATTCATTAAGGATTCTAAAGCATTGAGAGAGCAAATGCCTGAGATTGAGAAAGTCTTAGTTAATCATGATGTTCAGCAGTCACTCAAAGACGTTGTTTTGAAGAGGATTGAGGAAGTCGAGCAACAAAAAAAGATCTTCATTCCAGAAGATACAACACACCTCAGACCCACCACTGAACTAGCTAAGAAAGCATATCCAAGGAGTTTCGTAATCCCTTGCACATTACTTAACTCTGAATTTGATGAATGCTTGCTTGATATAGGAGCTAATGTTAATGTAATGCCATTGTCTGTTGCTGAACAACTTGGCTTTACTTCTATTGCTCCTAGCAGCTCAACAATTCCCTTGGCAGACAACTCGCTCAATAAGACTGTAGGTATGCTCATGGACCTTCCACTGACTCTCAGAGGAGTATAGGCACCCAAAAATTTTGTGGTGGTGAAAATGGAAAGAGGGGATAAGGCGCAACTGATTTTTGCAGACCTTTCATGGCATCTACACTAGCTGACATTAGTCTGAAGGGAGCCAAGATCACATTGGATTTAAGGACTCATGGAATCCAAGAGTATGACCCAAGACCACATTCAGGAAATGACAAGTAGAAAGCTAGAGTTTGTGTGCTTACTGACACATGAGCTAGTGAAGATGGTATGATGGATGAGTTGTTTGGACAGTTGAATGAATATCATGAAGAAGAAGAGAGCGACAAGTATCAGACTGACGAAGATGTTCAGATAGGTGTAGAAGACAGCCACATAAATGAGGTAATCAATAGAAATGAACCTGATTTGGATTGTATTAGATTTCAGGTTTCATCAAGGCGTTCAACATGGGCTATATCCCTTGTGATTCTCGCATGATCTACAACGAGATGACCAAGGATATGTCAGATTTTCTGGGTTTTGTGATCAAGGATCCTCCTTTATGGGACCTTACCAGAGTGATTGGTATAGAAGTTCATACGGTGGAGATGCTCTATGATGTAGGGATCAATGTCTATGGAAGCATCATCCGCACATATTTCTTTGTTTTCCCAAAACAAAGGGGTTCAGGAGAAGGAAGGATCATGCTAGGAAGACCTTTCCTCAGGGATACTGGAGCAACAATTCAGAAGAATAAAAGGGAGATGATTCTTCGGAATGTGGGATGATATGCGACCTATCAGCCTCACCCTGCGAATAGGCATGAAAAGGAACATGTAAGAGTTGAAGGACAAGTGTTGGATAACTTTGCAACTCGAGATGAGATTGAGGAATTGGAGTGCTTAGTCAGAGAGCACAAGAGATTGATAGATAGACAGTTCGATGAAGGAGTTCAACAAAACTTAAACATGCATTCTCAGATTTTGGACCTTCAGAACAAAGTGTCTAAAGAAGGGCCCAAAAACCACCACAAGATGGAGAAGCTCATGAAGAGGATTTAGTCAGTAGAGTAGAATGTGATGCAGAGAAACACTGATCAAGAGGCAGAAATCGAAGAAGATAATGGAGGTGAACTCTATCTAGAGATACTCAAGTCTCACTAGAGGCATGAAGAGGAGTTGGCTAAGGTGAAGAAAGAGCACAAGGCTGAACTAGAGAAGCTATAAGAACGAATCAGTAAGCTGGAGTAGAACCCCAAGCTGAACTCACATTTGTCAACAAGGTCAAGCTAGCGAGGTTAAACAAGCTCACTTGGGAGGAAGTCCCATGTCTAACCTTGTACATACTTTTCATTCTTGAACTTTCGTTTTGCTTTTCTTTTAGTTATTTTGGACTTGGTTTTTGGATATGTTCTTGGTACTTGATGTTCCTTGCAGGTTTGCTCAAGTATTTCCGGTCAATTTGTGACCCTATTCACTGATATTGAGGTCAGTGCAAAGCAAGGATCAATCGAAGCTCGACGATCGATTCAAACAGGGAAGTCTGAGTACCCAGAGGACCACCAGAGGACCACCAGCGGTCAGCACCGCCGGTTAGACCAGAAAGTCGTGGTTCAGGAAGAAATTCATGTAGCCAATGACGGCCAGTAATGTCGGACTGTACTGACCGGTTGATCAAACAGCCGAGACAAGAAGGGTCTCGCCGATCTGCACATACCGGTGTGCGTGACTGGCGGAGACGTGCGGGTCCGTTCTGGTCGGACCACGCCGGTCTGCGCACACTAATGTGTTTGACCGGCGCGCACACTACAGATTAAACAAACGAGGAGCTCTGATCAGTCCTACCGCCCACTGGATGTAGGTGCATCTCTGTCACCTTGTATATAAACATGCATTTGTTTTATTTTTCTTATTTTAGGTTCTCTCTTCTATGCGTAGACACACATAGAGTGTGTTGTTTAAGTTTGGGGGATAAACCACCTTTGTACTAATGAGTTTGTTATTTTGTTTTCTCATTCTTGCATTGTTAATACTTATGTTTTACAAAAAAATTGAAATAAATCAGAAAAACCAAAAATATTTTCTTATTTTCATTCGGGTTTAAGTGTTTAGGTGCATTGCATTTTAGTTTAGGATTCAGTCTCATTTAGATTGCATTCACCCGTGTTTTCAAGAAAGAACTTAAGCGCCTTAACTCCCGGTCATCGATTTGCTTAGTAGTCTCGAAAAGTCCTGAAGTCCATAGCTTTAGTCCCTGATATATAAAAAGCTCAGTCCTTGCACTACAAGAAATATGGCTTTCCTTAGCGGCCGAAAACTGCTATCGTGAGCAACAATGACGATTGATTAAGCGCTCTCACATCGCCCGTCATAGTAGGTCCCAGACTTTAGATCGCGTTTTTTTTTCTGCTACTATATACTTTTTTACGATAGCGTGTTTTTCTATGCAATTGATTTAATTTTATATTAGCATCGTATAATTGTTATTAAACTATGGTCAATAATAGCTTTGATATTACATATCTATAGCATTAGTTTCTATTATTACTGGGTTGTAACTATAGCAATTTGTTGTACAAAGATAGCAAATTATTTGTGTGATTACTTTTTAATAATTACCTTAAATTAATAATATGAAAATTTATAATTTGATTTGTTTTGTAATTATTATTTAGTACAAGAATATTTGTAATGAAAAAATTAAAAAAATAACAATGCATTATATAAAATTCAGAAGTTGTTTCCATGTTTACAAAATAACCAATAAGCATAAACATGTTCTATACAATTTCACTCTACAACCAATACACCTTCACAATCATCCCTAACATATATACTACCATCATCAATATCTCCATCAACTACTTCTTGTACAGGTAATGGTGCACCACCTAAATCTTCATCTGTTTCTAGCTCATGATAACCTCTAGGTAGTGTTCTCATAACAACATACCAATTTGAATTATC
Source organism: Biscutella auriculata (assembly GCA_900406285.1). Taxonomy (NCBI): domain Eukaryota; kingdom Viridiplantae; phylum Streptophyta; class Magnoliopsida; order Brassicales; family Brassicaceae; genus Biscutella; species Biscutella auriculata. The sequence goes on along the minus strand of OVAO01003781.1, from coordinate 1,875 downwards.
ATCTTCCCTAGAGTAGAAAACCTGTTTCGCTTGAGTAGACAGAATGACTGGATCTTTCAAAAATGTTGTTTGGTTCATATGTAGGTTCACAAGAGTAAAACCATCTTCCTCCTTCACACCATTCCTTTTGTTGGCCCAAATGCATCTAAATAATGGTACANGTATCTTTTGCACTCGATCTACACATGCTAAATGCTTCATAAATTACTCCACTGTTTTGTGTCTTTCTCTTAACCGAGTCTGTATGAAATCGATTACCATTAGAGATGAATCATCTATGAGATAAAGCAACACATCTTGGTCCAAACGTCAACCACCTTTTCTCCTTAGAATAAGCTTATGTTGAGTCTGAATGAATCTGTTGCAGTAAAATCAAGGCAGTCGAACCAATCAGAGAATGGACCAAAACAATACATGCGCGAAGAATCAAACAATCGAGTAAGGCAGTTCAATATCATGAAACAATTGACCAAGACAGTTCATTATCATGACCAAGACAGTTCAATATCATGACCAAAAACAAAGATAAGGTACTCGACTAAAAGCACTAAAGACCAAGCAGAGAAGCAAACTAACAAGGCAGTTCAATATCATGAAACAATAGAAAAGCACAATTCATTATCATCAAAAAAATACAATCAGATAACTCATCAATCGACCAAATTAATCAGACTAAAGAGCATTACTAAACGTTAGGGTTGAAAACCTTATCTTTTATCCACTGTGCAAACTGATCAGTATGGTTCTTCCACAACAATGTTTCGTTCCTAGCACATCTACCATCGTTAGCTTGTAATTCTTCCAAATGCATCCTGATTTTACAATACAAAACAGTCAGAGAAAAATAAATTAGAATGTATATATAACATGGAACAGAAAGGGATAATCTCTTACTGAACATAGGGATCCATAGAAGCCATGTTCATTAGCATATAGCGATGTGCATTGTCTTTGTCTTTATCCGAAAGGGTGAGCTCGATACCCTTCCCCAGTGGTCTACCTTCAATGACCATTCCATCATTCTCAATATTTTCATTCCGATTAACTGCTTCTTGAACTGGAACCGAAGTTTGTAGAAACTCTAAACAAAATGCAATGCATTCTCCAGATAAATAACCCTTAGCCATACATCCTTCCGGCCTTGGATGATTCTTCACATAAGCCTTTACTGTTTTCATATACTATAACTCAGTAAAAAGATATGAATATTAGTCAAACAGCGGAGGAGAAGATACATCAAAAGAAATGAGTACGTCTTACCTTTCAAACGGATACATCCATCGAAAATGTACTGATCCTCCCAAACGTGCCTCTTTTGATAGATGTATTGGAAGGTGGAACATGATATCAAAAAGGGATGGAGGAAAGAACCTCTCTAGCTGACACATTGTTTCCACAAACTCTGTTTCCATTGATAAAAGTTTATCCGGGTCAATGATACGCTGACACAACCCGTTGAAGTAATTGCATAATCTGTTTATAGCATTCCTAGGTCCTCTATGTAGCAAACCTCGTAAGGCAAATGGTAATAG
>OVAO01003779.1:0-10883 GCA_900406285.1 Biscutella auriculata | reverse complement strand
AAAGGATCCACAAAACCTGCAAAATTCAATTGATTAAACCGGAAAATCGTAAAATATATGAAATGTTGATTTACTTGGTTTAGTACTTACCGAGATTCTTTGATTTGGTTATCAAATTGTATTTAGCTGAGTATACATCAACGTAAGTAAAGAGAGAAGAAGGTAACTCCTCGTTTAGTTCAGAGACTTTGTTCTTGAGTTGCTTGTTGAACTCAATCGCCACATTGTTCAGTGGCTTCAAACAACCGTACCGGTCTCTTGGTGTGGTCGGAAAAGATTTCAGAAGATACGGTAAACAACCGGTCGGTCCGGTGTTATGAATTGAGAAGAATCTTGCTCCTTCTTTGTACAACAACTATATACATATGTATAGTGATTAATATTCATGAGTATATTGAACCTATAATGATAACATATATTGGTGGATGTTTCAATATCCGTTCGAATTCTATTTAGATCGATTCGATTTTTCTAATTATGTTTTAGAAAGATCCATTTAAGTTATTTTATATTTTTTGTTCGAGTTCTATTTAGAATCTTCCGATTTGGAACGGATTCATGGTACCAAACCACTTTTGGATCATTTCGAGTTTGGTTCGGGTACGTTCAATTCAACTTAAAATATTAAAAACTACCTGAAACATTAATAAATCTGAAAATTTAAATTACTTTCATCAAAATATCACAAGATGTAGTAAATAGACATAAAATTAAGAAAAAACTTTGAAATATTAAATATCTAAAAATGTATCAAATATTTAAAAATAATAATAAATATTTATTGTGGAATATTTTTCTTAGATTCATATCTTTCATGTATTAAGTTATATGAGTTTTGAACTCAAAACCAATTGATAATAAGTGGATTGGCTCATATCGTTTATATATTAGTTAAGATATCTTCCAACTTTCGATGTGAGATAATATTCCCTAATATCATGTACTATTTTAAATCTTGGATTCGGTTTGAGTTTTATCTAGATACAAAATATCTCACGTGTAGAATCAGGGCCGGTCCTGAGCCCAAGCGAGCCAAGCAATCGCTTGTGGCCCTTTTTAAAATTGTATAATTTTCAGCCTTTTTTATATAAAAAAAAATTAGTACATAAATAGGCTCATTTTTTTTTATTTTACTTGTGGCCCAAATATTTTTAAGGGTTCTCAGGGCCGGCTCTGTGTAGAATCCGTTCGGATATTTTTTGTATTTTAATTTAGATTCGGGTTGGTATTTTCCGGGTCTAGTTCGAGTAGTTGGCGGAGCTAGTGTGTTATTAGAATGATTATATGACCTACATGGATTTCTGATTTTTTTAAATTTTATGTATGATTTAATTAATAATTAAGTTATTTAAGATAAATTTTCACATTTGACCTTAAATTAAATTTTCAGTAAAATGACTAAGGTCAAAATTATTTTTAGATTCACCACTGGTTCGAGTTCAGATTTTTTTGACAATCCTAACAACTTGTATGTTTAGTATCAACTCAAAAATTCATATATAATTTTTTACATATTTATATAGTTAAAGATACTTACCTTAATAGCAGTAGTGAAGGCTTCGACGATTTCTGGTATAGTTGCTTTTAGTTGTTCCTCTGTCATGTTTTGGAAGCCAATTGCAAGATCGTTCTGACCAATATCCAATGTATAAAGAGCTCTCGAGAAATCTTTAGGCCGAGCAAGAAGTTCTTTGCAGTACGGAGTTTTTCCTAAACCCGAAAATACAAATTAGTTTTTTACAATTCTCAATTCCGGTTTGGTTAATTGAAATTACATATCCGGTTAAAATTACCATTGGTTTGGTTGAAGAGAGATAGAGTACGAGTCTTGAAATGAATGAACTGTGAGACTTGAGTACCAAGGTGGAATTGACTGAAACAAGCGATCGTTGGTCGGATGCAAGAGCCGCCGGTTGCAAAGTTAGTGCCGTGTCGGTAATTAGCTCCGACGGAATCCAAGTACGGTGTTAGATACGGCAATGTCAGGTTTTTTCAGCTGCCAATAATTGTTACAATTTCTTTTGGTCCTTTTTTTGTCATTATTGTAGCAACTTTCTTGAACTTGTTAGTATATAGACATAGTTTGGTTAAACTGTTTGCTTGATTCTATTTCCGGATAATTCAGATTAGTAAATTAAAGGTCCAAATAAGAAATGAATTTAATCCGGTTTGGGTTTTGTTAACAAAAATCAAATGGTAATCGAGATTTTTGTGTAATTTTGGATTTCTGATTATTTTGGTAGTTAAGTTTCTCAGTTAATTCGATTTATAAGAATTTCATCGAAATTAACCGAATTAGAAAATGATTTGGTTTGGTTATAGGGAATTCAAGGTTATTAAAATTCTATTGAAGTTACCAGGATTTTTTATTTAATCGGATATTTTGGGTCGAGTCAAGTAATTCGGTTTGATTCAGATAAATTTAGATTGATTCAGTTTGGGTATTTTTTGGTAAATTTGGACAATTTAGTTTATATTCAAAATTTTAGTTTAATTTCAATTACCTACCGAACCATAACCAAACACATTTTAATTATATTTTCAATCGATTAAACAAACTAAATCGAACGGATAACCATAAATATTACTTATGACCAATTATGATTCAAAACGAAAAATTGAAAATTCTGGTTCAGTTCGATTATAAATCTCATGCCTAATTACAATGTTACAACTTTTTTGATCATTTTTTTTTTTTTGGCATCAATGTATCAACTTCTTGAACTTGATGGTATATAGACATATAGTTTCTTGAATTCAGAATTAGAAAAGGAAGAAGTTATAACTACTTACTAATGAAATCTATGATGAGACGACCATCGGAATGTCTTCCTGCAGATCTTCCAAAGAAAGCAACACCGTTCGGTGGAGGAACTTCTCCGATGGCCGCAGAGATAGCTCCGGTATCAGAATTTGAATCTCCAAAGTTATAAACGGCCGGGATATTGCAAATCTTGTGAGAATTTAAAGGCGTTGCAACGACCAAAAATAGGAAAAAAACGGTGAAAACATTTAGTTTAGAAGTATCCATGGAGTTAGTAGTAGCTGTAAAGAGCTTGAACATCAAACTTTACAACTATATAGTGATCATGAAGTCGTCGCTTCATGTTCGTTGGCTTGCTAGTTGTAATTTTTTGGTAGGATTAAAATATGGAAAAGGGAAAAATATAATTTAAAATATCCAATTGCTGATGGATTCATGTGAAATTTAAATCTTTAAATTGACTCAAAATTAAGTAAACCTTTTTTGTCACGTGGTTAACCAATTTAGCCCAATGTGAGCTTATTTTATATAAATGAAAAACTATAGGCTAAAAACTGAAAATTCAATATTCGTTGTATATTGAATGCCACATGCATGGTAATTGGTAAAAGTCAAACTATTAAATGTTTAGATGGTTCAAGAAAATACGATAAGAATAATAACTAGCGAAATATTAGACATGATTGCTAAACAACGTTTGGATAATATAAACCTACAAGTAAAATCACCTAGTGCGCAAATATTCCTTTTCGTTTTAGATTGACATTAACATCCTAAGAGAAGTCATGTGATGCACATAACTTCTTAACATTATTTTTTATTTTAAAAATTTAACATCTCAATTTTATTATTAAATAAATATATATTTTATTAATAGTTAATTAATTACTATTATTTATATTTCCAAAAAAAATAATCTTAATAAAAATTTTCTGTTTATAATTTAAATAAATATTTAATTTTATTCAAAATCACATATCAACTAATTTTCAATAATTCTTTTTATCTAAAAATCAATAAAATTATTACAAAAATAAATATTTTAAAAAATATCTAACTAAGTATATTTAATTAAATAAAAAATTTAACAAAAAAATAAATTCGAATATAACCCATATTCTAACCAAATATAATTTAAATTAACTTTTTTGTTTGAAATTAAAATTAATTTTATGTTTAAAATTAATATATATTATATATATTGAATAATATTTTTAGTCAAATTATTGTTAGAATTAATAAAGTAGATAAATTATTAAAATATAAATAATATTTTTAAAATAATAATTTATTAAATATGTTTAAGAAATATTTGTTTTTGTTGTTTTTAGTTATAAAACCTATAAAAATATTAGAAAAGAGAAACAGAACATTTAAAATTAAAATATGGGTTTTGTTACTTTTGTATACAAAAAAAGTTCGAAAAGCAGATGTTCTTGGGCCAATTCAGTAATTTGAAATGTGAAGCAGACACGGCCGTGGAACAAGCCCCACGTGCCACGTAAGAGTTAAATTGCCACCTCATGCTAAGGAAATATTTAAAATGCCATCAGATTTTTCATTTTTCTCTCTTTGGGTTTAAATCCAATCATTTAATCGTTAGTTTCTTCTTAATTTAGGAGTTTGAAAGATTCAAAGAGGAAGAAGACAACAAAGAAGCGAGACGAGTGCCGCTCTTCTTCTTCTTCTTCTCCATTACTCACTCACTCACTAACTCTCTCCCTCTCTGTTTCCTTCCATCAATTGATCGATTCATCGGAGCTCACGTAGCAACAACAAAGAATGGGGAATTTTATGGCCAAGGAACCGCCGCCTCCGGTTGTGCTTGTCCCTCCACTCTTTGATTTCCCTCCTCTCGCCGCTCGCACTAGGTTTCCTCTTCTTCTCCCATGTAAATCTGTTAATCGCTGTTTCTATCCATTTATATGGATTCTGATTATAGAAATTGATGCAGGATGTTGGAATCATCATATAATTTGTTGTTTGGGAAACTTGCATTGAGATGTCTCTTTCAGGATTACTTTGAAGAAGCACGTCAATTCTCTGCAAAATTCTTGTTGAAGCCTATTGATGACCCTCATGTTGACTTGGTTGCATCTGTATCCATTAAACACACATTGTTTTTTCTTTACTTCTACATAGTATAAATTTAAATGTTTCCTTAAGAAAAGTATAAAGGTTTCAGGNNNAATCGTTTCTCTTCATTCAGGGTTCTTCTAATGAGATCTTCTGCTTACTACCCGAAATATGGGATTGGAGCATTTGCAGTCTACCCTTTGCTTTCGAAAAAGACGTAAGTTACATTTAGGGGGGGATGTGGCTTTGTCAATCTGATGCTGTTAATATTGTGAATATGAAAATAAGTTGCTTTCTGTAGTGAACAATTAGCCGAAGAATATGGGATCGTGGGGTTAAGATATGGCTCAACGAATATATCTCTAGGAGCTACTGTTTCTCCTTTCACTCGTTGTAAGCATTTTTACTTCCTCTGCAATTTTCCGTTTTTTACTTCTTCGTACACAATGCTGACTCTTTGAGCTCCACAATTCAGCAAAGGACGAGTTGCCAAAAAGTGCATGGCTTGTAAGCAAAATGGGAAGGCTTACAGTAGGAGTACAGTATGAACCCCTATGTGAGTTCGTACATTGTTTTATTCCTTTTGAACGAACTTTCCTCTTCACACATGCATTATGTTACTTAAAGATAGTGTGAATCAACACTTTTAATGGGACTTTGTGTTAGCTGAAAGCAAAGACACTGCAAAATACAAAGACCTAAGGAACTGGAGTTGCGCTGCTGGCTATGGAGTAGGATCCAAGAGCCCCTTGAGCCCTTCTTTCAACTTTGGGCTTGAACTAGCGAGAGGCTCTCAGGTCATTTTTTTAGTGTCAAGTCCGTGTAGATGAAACATGGCTATTTTGCTGTCTATATGCACAGATCTTAACCCCAAACAATTTCTCAACTTCACCATATGTTTCTTCCATTCAAATATCAGTATTCCATTTTGTAGTAGTGTTGTTAATTGCGTTCTTAGTCTTGCTGATCCTCTTAAAATCTGTTTTTTAAATGCAGTTTATTGCTTCGTTCTACCAACATGTAGTGGTCCAGAGACGGGTACGACTCTTTCAAAACTAGTGCCTTTTCAGTGATGCCTCTATTATTTGGTATGAAGTCTTGGTTAACTTCTGACTCAATAAGTTATTTGGATTTGTTGGACTTGGAACAGGTGAAAAATCCCTTTGAAGAAAACGAAGTAGTTGGAATAACAAACTACATTGACTTGGGCTTTGAGCTACAAACGAGGTAGTGAACATCTCTGAGGGAAAACATAGTAGCTAATATCTCTGTATTTGCATGGAAAAATAGCTTTATCTTTCTTTTATATTGAAGGGTTGATGATTCTAAGACACCAAACAGTTTCCCGGATTCTCAATTGCAGATGGCTGCATCTTGGCAAGCCAATAAGAACTTCTTGTTGAAGGTCGAACAGATGGATTTTTCGAGTGNCTTTTTCGAGTGATCAAAGTATCTTTTGTAATAAAAAGTTAGTTTCTGACGGTCTAACATGTTCGATATTTGCAGGGTAAAGTCGGAGCTCTAAGCTCAACATTAACACTAGCATTCAAGTCGTGGTGGAAACCATCTTTCGCATTCAATATTTCAGGTATGTCCTCTCACCATCCATGAAGATTAGTTGATTAACAGTTCAAGGAATCTACTAGAATGTGGTGAATGAGGAGAGAATTCAGCAAAATCTAGATGAACATAGATCTCTGACACATCCAAACATGTTGAGAGCTCATTTTCTTTTTGCAGCAACTACAAATCATTCGACTGGAAAAACATCATGTGGGTTTGGTCTCCGTGTGGATAACGTAAGGGAAGCAAGGTCAGTCCAATCAAACCCTCTTGTCTTAAACAAGACAGTAAATGATCTTTCACACTTCAATTTTACTAGCTGTTCTTGTTTTCATTTCAGTTATCAAAGAGCAGATCCAAACTTTGTAATGCTGACACCGAACAAGGAACATCTCGCTGAAGGGATCGTGTGGCAAATGGGGAAGAGACCAATGTTTCAGTCAGATTTAGACGCTGAGAATTTCAGTGAACTGCCTAAAGAATTGAGACCACCTCAAAGGATTCTCTAAAAGCTAACCAGTAAACCGGAACTTTTATAAACGTAACCGAGTCGGATTTATTAATTTCATTTCGGTTTGGTTTTTGGTTAACTCGTCAGGAAGAATAAAAAATATATATTATTAATTTTCAATGTTTAATTTCAAAAATGTAAAAAAAAGAAAAATGAAATAAAACAGAAGCCACAATCTCATTGTCCATGGAAGCAAGAAAGTAATGGCAACGAGTAGTTCGCTTCTCGTTTCTACTCTCTCCTCTCAATTCTCCAATGGAGCCTACTTGAATCTCTCTTCACGATCATCTTCTAGCTCGATTTCTCTCTACCCTATCCGATCTAAACGTTGTTTTCGGATTTTCTCGAAGCTTCCACTGGACGATAATAGAGACGATGGTTGTCTTACGCCGTCACTCTCCGCCTTCAAACCTTTCTTCCTCCTATGCTCATCCGTCGCTTTGTCGTTTTCACTTATAGCTGCGTCTCCTGCCGTTGAATCTGCTTCTGCGTTCGTTGTTACAACTCCTCGGAAGCTACAAACAGATGAGCTCGCTACGGTTCGATTGTTTCAAGAGAACACTCCTTCTGTTGTCTACATCACTAATCTCGCCGTGAAGTAATCAATTCTCTCTCGTATTTCTTTATTACCGATCTTGAATTTGATTTCTTCTTCGTTTAGTTGATTACACTTCACTGCAACATATACTCTTCGTTGTGTGTGGATGTTTGATCAATTTCACCATCACACATCCTAAATTTGAATGTAANAAGTAATCAATTCTCTCTCGTATTTCTTTATTACCGATCTTGAATTTGATTTCTTCTTTGTTTAGTTGATTACACTTCACTGGAACATAGACTTTCGTTGTGTGTGGATGTTTGATCAATTTCACCATCACACATCCTAAATTTGAATGTAAATGTGGTCTCTCGCTCAGTGGTTTAATAATGCTATCTCGTTTCTCTATGGGATTGAATTAGGCAGGACGCGTTTACATTGGATGTGCTTGAGGTGCCACAAGGCTCTGGTTCAGGATTTGTGTGGGATAAGCAAGGTCACATTGTTACCAATTATCATGTTATTCGGGGTGCTTCTGATCTCAGGTTGTTAAAAAATTGACATCTAATGATAAGTTGGATACTCAAATCCATTTGTTCATTCCTTAGCTTGGAATTTTGAAATGAATTCACTGCTTCATATATTTTCTGATGAAGAAATTTGTATGATTCATGTCAGGGTCACTCTTGCTGATCAATCAACTTTTGATGCAAAAGTGGTTGGATTTGACCAAGACAAGGATGTTGCGGTTTTACGTATTGATGCCCCGAAAGACAAATTAAGACCTATACCGGTTGGTGTCTCTGCTGATCTGCTTGTTGGACAGAAAGTATTTGCTATTGGCAATCCTGTAAGTATAAAATGGTCAAACATTAGAACTTCTTTTACTATACACAAGGTTTAAAGCAAAAACATTTTGTACTTTTTTGCAGTTTGGACTTGATCATACTCTGACAACTGGTGTTATAAGGTATGTTTTTCGGTTATGTTCTGATGATGATTCCGCTGAAATTAATCAACACTCATACAAAAAGTTCATAATAGATGAATGGAACTTGAGAATATGTATACTTTTCATGCTAATTGTCTTTACTATACCCATTTTAAAAAGACTTCAATTGTGATGCTTACAGTGGTTTGCGAAGAGAAATTAGTTCAGCTGCCACAGGTCGTCCAATTCAAGATGTGATACAGACTGATGCAGCCATTAACCCTGGTAACAGTGGAGGACCGTTACTAGATAGTTCAGGAACCTTAATTGGTATAAACACTGCCATTTATTCCCCTTCTGGTGCATCTTCTGGAGTGGGTTTTTCGATCCCAGTTGACACCGTGAGTTCTCTAATTTGATTAGAGATAGTCTCTCTAATTGATTAGCAGCGACTGAATCCTTTTGAACATATGTTTATCTCATCTTTAGGTTGGTGGCATTGTTGATCAGTTGGTGAGATTTGGAAAAGTCACAAGACCAATCTTAGGTATCAAATTTGCACCAGACCAATCTGTTGAGCAATTGGGAGTGAGTGGTGTGCTTGTCTTGGATGCTCCTCCTAGTGGTCCAGCTGGAAAAGCCGTAAGCTCTTACTTGTTTTCCATATGAGCAGCTACTTCTCTATATTCTGATTCATCGAAACATGTGGTGATGATGGTTTTGTTTTCACAGGGACTTCAGTCAACGAAACGTGATGGTTATGGGAGATTAATACTAGGAGACATAATCACATCAGTGAACGGTACAAAGGTTTCAAACGGGAGTGATCTGTACCGGATTCTCGATCAGTGCAAAGTCGGTGATGAGGTAAAATTGGTAATCCATAATCTGCAATTTTGTTAAAACATTGTTGCTCTCTGCATCTGAGAGAGATTGACATTCTGATAGGTGAGCGTAGAGGTTCTAAGAGGCGACCACAAGGAGAAAATCTCTGTAACTCTCGAACCAAAACAAGACGAGACGTAGAACTTTGTCCAAATAAGTAAATATCAGTTACACAAGGGTTCGGAAAAAGAAAAATGTCCAGTGGGTTATTTTTGTGTAGCAATTGTTCGGGAAATAGATAGTCCAATTGTGTACATATATGACCATTCTGGTTTTATATTGCAAAAGCCGGTTTAGTCTGCAATTTGCTCTTATAAAAAAATTGGTTACTTTGCGTCTATGCTTTGGTTCAGCTGTGATTTGAACCGAAGTTAATATGGTAATTTCATTCTGTTAAAATGCATTATCATAAAAATTAGTCATGCGATAATCTGATCTGAACATACCGAAATCGAACTAACTGAAACCGAATCTATGGATATCACTTATTAATTTAATTGAAAACCGAACAGAGAACCCGAAAATTATTTGAAACAAAAAATATCAACAATATTAACTGAAATCAAACCGATTTGGGTATTTTGGATCTAAAAATCGAAACTGAATGAAACCAAACGGATATCTTGAAAACTATCTGAAACAAAAAATATCAACAATATTGACTGAAACCAAACTGATTTGGATATTTTAGATCTAAAAACCGAAATTGAATGAAACCGAACGGATAACTCAAAAACTATATGAAACAAAAAATATCAACAATATTGATTGAAACCAAACCGAACCGATTTGGGTATTTTGGATCTAAAATCGAATAACTGAACTGAAACTAAATGAAACCTAACAAATAACCCGAAAACTATTTGAAAAAAAAATATCGACAATACTGACTGAAACTGAACCGAACTGATTTGGATATTTTTGATCTAAAAACCGAATAATCGAATCGAAGCTAACCGGTTTCATTGCAAATGATCTAAAATATCTAAAAATGAATATATTGAACTGAACAGAACCGAATATTTGATTTTTATTTATTTTTAGTGTATTTCAATTGAAATCGAACCAAAAACCGAATCAATATTGATGCAGATACTAAATAAATATTATATTCATTATCGGAAAAATCCAAAAAATCTGAAAATTTTAAATTGAACCTATCCAAAATCTGAAGCCTACTAAAAATAGGTGGGTCCAAATGTAAATACTGACACAAAAAAGGACAAAACAGATAAGGTAGAGAGTAAAGTGAAAGAAATACAATAAATTTTCATCTTTTCCACAAAAATATAATTAAAACAAATCTCTCGATGAATCCACAATTGATTAAGTTATTGCTAAGATTGTGTATAGTTTTAACAAATTTATTACGATACAGTTTTTTCACTATCAGGTCGTACTATGCACGTGAGTTCGTGACATAATCAATAAAGACATTTGGGAAATACGTGTAATTAAATTAAAGAACAACTAGATTGAAACTGTAGATATAAACAAAAACCTGTAATGATCTTATGATTGAGAATTTGTTAGGTAACAAAATCACGAGATTCTTCATGATCATCATGATGATTTCTATTTATTATTAATTAATGGTACATAAGTTTTGTTT
>OVAO01003777.1:0-10884 GCA_900406285.1 Biscutella auriculata | reverse complement strand
TATATTCATTTTTTAAATCATCATGGATGTGATGGCGTAAAAAGATCATTGCTTTAGTAAGTTTTTCATCACTTTCCGTTTTTCAGACGGATCGATAGTTTTCAGTAGCCTGTTGCCTCTTAGATACTTTTTTGCATCTACGGCCCATGCCATATAATTGTTTCCAGCAACATCAAGGGCTTTGATATCGAGTTTTGCCAAATTTGACATCATATTAGAATAAATAAAATAATAATTTGTTAAACATAATAGTACACCACAGGATAATATATGAGGCAAATAGCCTATAAAGTGTTTATGATCAGGGTGCAAAAGCCCCTATAGAAGTCAACGGTACCTCACCGTTTCTTTTTAGTTTTTATGACCAGGGTACAAAAGCCCCTATAATAGTCAACGGTACATCACCGTTTTTTTTTAGTTTTTATGACCAGGGTGCAAAAGCCCCTATAATAGTCAACGGTACCTTAATGTTTCTTAAGGAGGAGATAAAAACCTACCACTCCAAAAATAATATTAAAAATTATAAATCTAAATTTATTATAATTCATAACATTACCTTTGGTATTTGGATCGGGTATAGAGACGTTTGTGCTGATAACGTGTTAACTAATATTTTATATATATATATAAAGTTGATAAAGGAAGGATGATAGATAGAGTGAATGATGGTGGAGTAGAGAGAAGAGACTAGAGACAATATGAAAATTGGTTTTTTTATATATCACTTACACTTGTTACAAAAGCTATTTATAGTCGATATAAGGCGGCGGTCTACACAAACACTGATTAATAAAATAATATTATCTTGGATAATTATCTAGAATATGATTATCTTTATATTTATAGATAATTATAACAGTTTTCACATTAATCAATTTAATATACTTGTATTATTTAATTGAAATCATACGAGACAAGGAAGGATATAGATTTTCGTGAATGTCGAAAACCAAGGAATCACGTATAGCTAGTACTATAATTTAATACAGTAAGATTTAGTTTGTCTTAATTAAATACGTTTTTTCTATGGCTATAAGTTATAACCACACTTATTTATTCGTCAATAGGTCTGCACTTCCTATGCTTTCCTCATCTACACCACTGATCCCATGATAAAAATTGAGAGAAAGAATTTCGATTAAATTAGGGATTGCTCATTATCTCTTCTCTCTATAATATGATTATATATATATATATATGAAAGAAATGGACCGCCTGTGTCTCCTAATTAATAGTACGGACTATTCCATGTGCTAAAGAAGATGGTATTTTATCTTCCATCTTTTTAATCATGTTTCATATCAGTAATTATATACAATATATTTAGAAAAATATATATTCACCTCAACTAAATTATTTTCCACTCAACATTTCTACATCTCCAAACTACTTATATCGTCTACTCTCTCTCTACCATAATCTCCTTCTCCTTTTTCATCCATCTTATTAATTCATCTCTTAAACGATACTAGAGTTTTAGGTTTTATTGAACCAATGGTTTGGTTTTCTTACGGTTTGATATGATTATCTCTAAACCGGTACATATGAGTCTGTTAGAGTACATACGATTCTGTTAAGGTTTCTCCTATTTTCTCTAGGTTTCTTGATACACACTCTGTATATATGTAAACGCTTTGACATGAATGAACTCAACACTTTCAATACTTCTGATCCTCTTTATGGTAGGCCTGACACTTATCAATCACATTTTTCTCTTTTCTAGAACACTACCAATCTGAATGGAGAATCAAGATTTGGTGAACGAAGTGAATGCAACAGCTGGAAATCCTCCAGCAAATGCCGCGGTGGAGGTGAGAAGAACAATCTCACTTTATGACTTAACGTCGGCTGACAACCCAGGAGTAGTCATATCTCATCCTTTCTTAAAAGGTATGAACTATGATGAGTGGGCATGTGGCATGAAAACGGCGTTGACATCAAGGAAGAAATTTGGCTTCCTCGATGGTACGATCGCGAGACCAGCAATCGGCTCGCCTGACCTTGAAGACTAGAAGACGATCCAGGCTTTGCTCATATCCTGGATAAGGATGACGATTGATCCCACACTTCGTTCAACTATTTCACACCGGGATGTTGCTAAGGACTTGTCGGATCACCTGAAGAAAGGTTCTCTGTAATAAGCGGAGCAAGGATACAGCAACTGAAGGTTGAGCTCTCTGGATGTAAACAGCAGGGTCTCACCGTGGAAGCTTACTACGGCAAGCTGTGCAAGATTTGGGATAATCTTGCCATTCATCGTCCGATGAAGGTATGTCAATGTGGGCTTTGTACTTGTGGAATTGCCGCTTCACAGGAATTGGAAAGAGAGGAAGATAAAGTTCACCAATTCCTGTTTGGATTGGAAGAACAATTTCGAGGGGTTCGCTCTAGTCTTGTAGCTCGTGTTCCGCCACAATCATTGGAAGAAGTCTATAATATAGTCACGCAAGAAGAAGATTTGCGTACTGGTGGAGAAGAAAGACCCGAAATCACAGCCTTTAATATGCAAACAAAACCAAAACCTCGTGGTGATGAACGAGACAGAGCTGTGATCTGCAACGTATGCAACAAACCAGGGCATATTGCAGAAAATTGTTTCAGTATCATTGGTTTTCCCGAGTGGTGGGGGGACAGACCAAAAGGACGAACTTCAAACAGAGGTCGTGGAAACAATTATTCGAGTGGCAGAGGGCGAGGTGCTCTGAGCTATGCTAACCAGGTCGCTGTTTCAGGAAGCACTGTTGCAAATTATGTCCTTGCAGATTCTGATCGGGAGGGAATTACAGGTTTAACTGATCAACAGTGGAAAGCAATTAAAAGTATCATGAATGTTGGCAAAGATCACTCTGAAACGATGACTGGTACGTACAATTCTCACCCTTCTTGGATCATGGACACAAGTGCTTCTCATCATCTCACTGGGAAGTTTAATTTGTTGACAAATGTAAGGAATGTGCCACCGGTTCTGATAATAATGGTCGATGGTCGTGAGTGTGTTGCTTCTAAGGAAGGCACAATCAGACTTGGACCGAATCTTGTCTTAAAATCAGTATACTTTGTGGTAGAATTGAAATCGAATCTGATTTCATTGGGTCAATTAATGGATGATAATAGATGTGTAGTACAGATGGTTGATCAGTTTCTTGTGGTTCAGGACCGAGTTACGAAGATGTTGATTGGAGCGGGTAAAAGAATTGGGGGAACTTATTACTTTCGTGGTTTGGAGATTGCAGCAGCTGTTTCTACAAAGGATGATCAGACGTTTGATTTGTGGCACAATCGTATGGGTAATCCTTCAGCAAAAGTAGTAGCTTTACTTCCTATTGTTTCTGGTTTTCCTTCTACTACATTCTTGAATAATGCGTGTGATGTTTGTCTCCGTGCCAAGCAGACTAGAAATTGTTTCCCATTGAGTAATAATAAGACTACTTCGATTTTTCAATTGATCCATGTTGATATTTGGGATCCATATCGAAATCTATCACATTCTGGAGCTCGTTATTTTTTAACTATTGTTGATGACTACTCAATAGCAATCTGGTTATATTTACTCAAAGAAAAGAATGAAGCTACAATGCACTTAAGGAATTTTTGTGCCTTAGTGGAAAGACAATTTAACTCACAAGTAAAGACTATCAGAAGCGATAATGGCCTTGAATTCATTACCTTAACAAATTTTTTGCTTTCGAAGGGTATTTTCCATGAAACTTCATGCGTTGGAACACCGCAGCAAAATGGCAGAGTTGAAAGAAAACATAGACATATCTTGAATGTTGCTCGGGCGTTAAGGTTCAAAGCTCATCTTCCTATCTAGTTTTGGGGAGAGTGTGTTCTCACTGCAGCATATCTCATAAATAGGACTCGGAATGCAGTCATCAGCAACGTTACGCCATTTGAAAGATTATATGGCAAACCACCAAGCTATGAGCATATACGGGTACTAGGGAGTTTGTGCTATGTGCATAATCAGTAGAGGGGTAATGGCAAATTTGCAACAAGAAGCAAACGGTGTGACTTTATGGGTTATCCCCATGGCAAAAAGGGTTGGCGAGTGTTTGATCTTGACAAGAATGATTTCTTGGTTTCACGAGACGTAAGATTTTATGAGCATATATTCCCGTTTGCAGAGGCCCCTGCTGAAATTACTCCTCTTGAACGTGACAATACACGACTTTGGTCTCCATTGATAGATGGATACGACGGCGATGACGCTACGGTTGCGGTCTTTGTTCCGCCTGCAGTTAACACTCCACGCACTGCACTAGTCCTTCTTCCGCCTGCCGAGAATGGCATTAAACCTGTCGCTGAACCACCTATTCCACTCGCAACAGCAATCACCAACACATGTACCACATTCAATAATCGCAGAACCTGCGATAGAGTCTGCACCGAATGAGCTATTGGGAAGAGGCCATCAAACTAAGGTTAAATCTGTTGCTTTAAAGAACTATGTTGTCAACTCAATTACTGCAAAGAGAATGCCTTCATCGCCATCTCGAACAGGTTCTAGCACACTGCTATATCCAATTCAAGCAGTTGACAATGATCATAGATTTTCTGAGACACACACCGCTTTTATCGCTGCAGTGATGTCTAATCTTGAACCAAAAAACTTTAAACTTGATATGGCAGACTCACGGTGGCGTGCTGCAATGCACTCTGAATATCAAGCTCTTTTGGACAATGGAACATGGTCCATTGAGGATCTTCCTCCAGGAAAGAAACCAATTGGTTGCCAGTGGGTATACAAAGTAAAATTCCAATCGAGTGGAGCGGTTGAGCGATTCAAAGCGAGACTGGTCGCACTAGGTAATAATCAAATTGAGGGAATTGATTATGGCGAGACGTTTTCACCAGTGGCAAAGATGGGTACTATACTCCTATTTCTCGATACAGCAGTTAAAAATGGTTGGATTGTGCATCAAATGGATGTGCAAAACACGTTTCTCTACGGAGACTTACAAGAGGAGGTCTACATGCGATTACCTCCTGGCTATGGTTCCGCATATCCGAACAAGGTATGTCGATTAAGGAAGTCCTTATATAGCCTTAAGCAGGCTCCCAGATGTTGGTTTTCCAAGCTATCTTCCGCGCTAATTGAGTATGGTTTCATTCAGTCATTGGGTGATTATTCATTATTTACATATCAAAAGGCGAATGATCGAATGCATATGTTTGTGTACGTTGATGATCTAATAATAACAGGGAGTGATCATTTGTCTATTGCCAAGTTTAAGAGATATTTGTCCAGCTGCTTTCATATGAAAGATTTGGGAGAATTGAAGTATTTTCTGGGTATAGAGGTTGCCTGAAAGCCACAGGAATGTATCTTTGCCAAAGGAAATATGCCCTTGATATAATTGCAGAGGTTGGCTTACTGGGATCAAAACCGGCGTCATTTCCCATTGAACAGAATCACCGTCTTGCTCTGTCTAATTCTGCTCTGCTTGATGATCCTTTGCCATATCGTCGGTTGCTCACTCGGTTAATCTATCTTGTCGTGACACGCCCGGACCTTGGTTACTATGTGCACTTGCTCGTGCAGTTTATGCAGTCACCCCGCCTGGATCACTGGCATGCGGCCATGAGAGCTGTCCGATACCTCAAATCAAATCCAGGACAAGGTATTCTTCTCCGCGCCGATGTAAGATTTCACGATTACAAGTTGGTGTGATTCGGATTGAGCGAGCTGTCCGATTACAAGACGATCACTCACTGGTTATTTTGTCCAATTAGGCACCTCACCAATTTCCTGGAAAACTAAAAAGCAAACAATTGTTAGTCGATCCTCTGCTGAAGCAGAATACAGATCCTTAGCTGTTCTAGTCCAGGAGTTGATATGGATTAAACGTATGCTAGCTACATTGGGCGTCACTCATTCCGTGCCAATACGAGTTTGTTGTGACAGTAAATCGGCAATACATATAGCTAATAACCCAATTTTTCACGAAAGAACGAAGCACATTGAGCTAGATTGTCATTTTGTCAAAGATGAAGTTCAGAAGCGGAACATTGACTTACGATATGTATCAACGTCTGCACAACTAGCTGATATTTTCACAAAGCCATTGAGGAGAGACAAATTCGAAATATTTCAGTTCAAGCTAGGCATCAGAAATTTGTATGCTCCAGCTTGAGGAGGGTATTGAATCAATAGTTTGGTTCTCTTACGGTTTGATATGATTGTCTCTAAACAGATACATATGAGTCTGTTAGAGTACATACGATTCTGTTAAGGCTTCTCCTATTTTCTCTAGGTTTCTTAATACACACTCTATATTTATATAAATGCTTTGACATGAATGAACTCAACACTTTCAATACTTCTGATCCTCTTTAGTTTTCCTTGTTTAAATCGAAAATCCTAGTTAATTTTGTTCTATTTGGTACATTCAGTTCGTAAGTTTATATATTTATTATGAAAATTTTATCTATTTTAGTTGAATTTGGCCTATAAGACCATAAGTTTATCTATTTTAGTTAATTTTGTTCTATTTGGTACACACGCCAAGAAGTCATTTAAGTGCTATATCCTTGTTAACGCCATTTAAGATTTTTTCTTACTTCATTTTTCGCTTGTTTCTCTGATTATCATCTTTTTGAGTTTGCAAATTCTTTCCGAAGAGATGCATATTGTTTTAGGATGAATTTTCAATAGTACAATTGGTTTTTATGTTCCAGCTTTACACCTTTTTTATGTGATATGATTTCTTCATATTCCCTATATATTAATTTAAAAACATTTTTATAAAATAATCTTACTCTCACATATAGTGTACATAATATATCACTGTATATAGTATAAGAAAATATATATTATTATAATTGATTTTAATATATCACGTGTGATTCTTAATATTATTATAACCATATATCTCATTTTTCACTTTTTTAGGGATATATATTTCTTGAATCTAAAATATAGTAAATTTAAATATAAATTGATAATAACTATTGATAGGTAGTTATTTAAATATTTAATATAAATAAAGACAAATAATTTAAATAATTATTTGATTAATAATAGTAATATTTAAATATTCATCTAGGATATATTGTTTTGTTGGTATAGGTTTGAAAAGATTTTTATAATAACTATAGTTATTTAGATATTTAATATGGATAAATACAAATAATTTAAATATTTATTTTGATTAATAATACTATTTAAATATTAATATAAGATAACTTATTTGTTGGTGTAGGTTTGAAAATATTTTTTTGGGATTTAATATTATGAATATATTTATAAATCATTATATGTATCATCATAAAATTACAATTAAATATTCTTGAGTTTGCATTTGAACAGGAAAAAATTGGGTTTAGTTCATTTAATAAAAAAAAATTATACTCATGATTATATATGATTCATAAATAAATTAATATTAAATAAATTACAAAATAAATTTTGTAACTTTATATTTATATATATTTTAATCAATATTGTATTACTATTTATATTTTTTCTTATAAATAACAAATATTTGTTAAGATAATATTTAAAAAAATTATATTACATATCCTTCTTTTTTTCAGCATTATATTATATATTATATATTTTCTTAAATTTATCATTATATTTTCTATTATAAAATCCTACACATTGTACGGTTTAAAAATCTAGTTTTAGATTATTTTCAGTTTTCGTTTGTATTGCTTCTCTAATTATGAATTTTTTTTTCTGGAGTTTACAACTTCCTTTTAAAGAATGTAAAATTTTATGAAGAATTGTCAAATTACGGTTGGAAATATTGATATGTACATTTTTTTTGTCGATAACCTTTCTAATTTTCAATGAAATATAAGTTAATGTTGATTTTGAGTTTTTTTGGTAATTAATTGTGCAGTTTACATTTGTTTCTATGGTATGATTTCCATTTTGAGTTTACTTGATCCAAAAAAATATAATTTGACGTATTGATATGTAAATTGTTTCCTGATTTGTCGACGAATGATAAGTATTGTTGAATTCTCTAAATATGTATTGACTTTCTTAGTTTTCTAAATCTTTTATTTAAAATATATGACTATTAGTTTGAGTTTATACTCTTTCTTTGACATTGAATTTCTTGTGTTAATATAATGATTCCTTTTTCTTAAGATCAAGATTGGTCGAGTGTTTCACTTCCCTTTGCACACTATATTAATAAATATTTCATCATTTTTAAATATGATTGGTACAGTAATTCTTGTGTGTCTTAATGCCAAAGAAATCATTGCAATAATGTCAAATGCAAGTACTTTGACAATATCTACTCCAAGCAAACCTAAAAATCATATGCATCTTCTAATACGATACTTGTATCTACATTAATGATCAATGATATTAGTTATAACTTTTAGTTATGTTTTGTTTATAGGTATTATTATATTTAATGATAATTTTATTTATTATTGATCTTCGATACTAATTTTATGTTAATGTTTCATGTTTAAATTAAAGAAAACATAACATTATTTTATTTTATTTTATTTGATTTTATTATACTTTATTAGTTATTGTTTTGATTCATAATTTAAACCGTGTAGAATTAATATTTAAAGAAAACAAAAGAAATATATGTATGTAACATATTACCTGCTAATAAATATTATTCTTATATTCAATTTTTTAAAAAATAATGGTCATTACTATATCTTATAGTTTTTTGTGAAACTTATAGTTACAAGTTTTGATTGATTTTAAAGATATAGGTCTAAAAATAAAATAAACTTACTTTAATAACCCTAGTCTATTCCAAATGTTGCTAATTAATAAACATGTCAAAATACATCACACACTTTTAACCTTATTTGAAGTTGAATGCTAATAAGAAACCTATTATATATGAAATTTTAAATATATTTGTGATTGTAATCGACTTGAATTACATTCTATTTTATCTCTATATAAATGCTTATTCAAATATTGAAAATTGAGCATACCGAACATTAGTGTTCATTATTTGTACAAATATAATATCCTATTTAAATAGAATGGTTCATAATATTTTACAACTATTCAAATTGCAGAGATTTTAACATTTCATAGAAATCTTAGGAAAAATATAGTTGTAGTTATTTAACAGAATAAACATTTCTTTTATAAAATAAACATGTCTACACTTTCTAAAACTAAGAAATTTTTAAGTATAACTTGTTCATATTTTTGGTATATATGTATTAATCTTATGATATGGAATCAATACTTTGTTTTTCATAGCAAATGTGTTATTGTTATATTTATTATTAATTTATTTTAAAATCACTAAGTACTAATATATATATTTTATTGTGATCTTCAATTGAATTTTTAACACTCAATTGATTGGAGAGCTTGTATTAAATCCACAAGCTTGATAGTTAGCTCATGTGGTTTTTTTCATGTTGCATTTTTTCTTACAAACTATGATAGATCTTTTAAAAAAAACTCCAAGTTTTTAGACTTTTTTTTTTAGATTACTATTATGACTTTTTAAAAAGTATAGGTAGATGATGTTTTAAATATGGACACAATAGTTTTTGGTGTAAAAGGGGAACACTTAGATATTATCAAATAATTAGCTTCCAATATTTATATGTTGTATTGAGTATATTAATATTTGAATCAATTCGAATTTTATACATAATAATAAATAAAAAAATTGAAACACTCCTCCAAAAAAGTTTAAAAAATGAAAGCAAAAGGCATACCAAACATTAACGACATCATTTTCATAAAATTTTATTAGAAATATAGTTTAATAAAATGTGAAAGGGATGATTAAAGAAAAATATGCCGATTTTTTAACATTTATAATATTGTAGTTGATACTACGTATTTATGTGATGAAACATTTCTAAATGTTATTAAATATTATTCTTAAATTCAGGTTAAAAGATCTTCTTTTTAATGATAATTATCATATCTCATAAGTTTTTTGTGAAACGTATTAGCTACAAGTTCTGATTAACAAAAGAAAAGAAGAAACTAATCCAAAATAAAAATGGTGAAAACGAAGAAAAAGAAATCTACTTAAATAACCATTGTCTATTCCAAATATTCGAAATCAACGCATATATTGATGTAGATCATCCATCTCTTTTAGTTTGAAATTTAAATATATGTAAACGTGTTAAGTCTATTATGGAGTATATGAAATCTTAAGTTTATTCATGATCTTGATTGACTTATATTAAGTAGTCGAGCATACCAAATATTTACGTGTATTATTTGTACAAAGAGAACAATTTATTTTAAATAGAATAGTTAATTATATTTTACAAATGTCTAAATTGCACAGAATTATAAGTAGTTTAGTTTTGGTCATTTAAATTGCACAATAAATTGTCAATATTTTAAAATACTAAAATAATTAATTTTTGTATTGTTGCAGGATAATCATTCATATTTTTTCGTCTCATTTCTTTTTTCTTTGTCCCACATATCATGATGACTTTCCAATATCTTAGATTTGCATCTCTTTTCTTTATGGAGTTCGTAGATGGTGGTGGCTTTAGGATAAGGTTTTTTTATGGGTATCTTTTAGTTGTCAATATATTGGGTGTCAGCTTATCGAATGTTGATGTATCAACTGTTGATGTACTGGTTGACGAGTATGGGTTATTGACGTAATGTTGGTGAGTATCGATTGTTAATGTATCGACTGTCGACGTATCGGTTGACGATGTATCGATTGGCGACATATTGATTGGCGATGTATGGATTATCGACGTACCGGTTGATGATGTACCGGTTGGTAATGTACCGGCTATCAACGTACCTACTGTCGACGTACCGGTTGGTAATGTACAGATTTTCGGCGTACCGACTTTCGATGTTTAGATCCCAACGTTTTAGTTCCCATTATCTTAGATAAAACTAGGGGTAGATGTTTCGAGTAGTATATATTCAGATTTCGG
>OVAO01003776.1:0-10885 GCA_900406285.1 Biscutella auriculata | reverse complement strand
ATGTATGTTACTCTAGTAATATTCTGATTTTTCTATACTATTCTAGTCATTTTCTCTTTAAAATATATATATATATGTGAATAGTAATAAAATTTATTTTCAGAAAAACAAAAAATATTTTCGTTCTTTATTCGGGTTTATGTGTCTAGGACTGCATTTCATCTTAGTATAGGATTGAGTCACATTTAGACCGCATTCGCTTCGTGTTTTCGAAAAGGAACCAAAGCACCTTCACTTTAGATCATCGATTCTGACTTAATAGTTTCAAAAAGTCATGAAGTTCTATGCATCAATGCCTGATATAAGATAAGCTAAAACCATGATCTTTGATACTTGCTAGATTAGGATTGCTTTCAAAATGATTTGAGTTTTTAATCCGACTATAATTAACATGATTTTGGTTGTATAATGTTTCATGGTATTTTCTATATTCAAGCACGAATTTGGGCACCTTAGACCGGAACACTTTTTGCCCAAATCGGCCGTTCTCATTTTTAGAATGATTCCCTCTTAACCCTTTTTACACGCTTGGCCAAAACACTTATGTGAGTCCTCCTTTTAACTTTAGTTATTGCAATTTTGCAAAAACCTGAAAGTATAGAGAGCGACAATAGAGAACATCTATTTGGGTAGTTTAGGATATTTGGGAACTGGTTAAAAAGTAAAAGGAACATTTATTTAACTCTATGACTTGATTTCGATCTGGTTATGAATAGAACTAAGTTTAGAATTATGAGTTTGACATTAAAATGCTTGAAAAGAGAAAAAGAAAAAATGGGGAGAAATAGAAAGGGATAGAATAAAGAAAAGCCAATGGCTATTAGACTCTAGAAATCAAGTAGAAAAAGAAATGTATATGCTCCGAATAAGAATATTATATTAAAAAAAAAAGAGATATATATATATAATAAAGCCTTGGAGTAGTTAAGATTGAAAGAGTCTAGAAATAAGAAAAACCCTAAAGTCATAAGAAGAATGGAAAATGGAAAAGTCATAAGAATAGGATCGGGTAGATACTAAGGTTAAAGTTTGGGGNATTACAATCGACCTTCATGCCTAGTGTGAAACCTTCTCTTTTGCAATTGAACCCCCATTAGGCCGAACCGATTGAAACCATTGTGTACCTTAATCATGTTTCGCTCTTGTTTAAATTGAATGTAGGAAAGCATGATTAGACTAGTTAAGTGGAATGACTTGGCACAGTTATGATAATTGATGGTATTGATGCTTGAATGTGAGACAAGTAGTCATGTTAGGTTGGAAGCTCTCTCATCGAAAACTCTAGGCTGTTTGGTTCTTGTTTTTCAAACCTCGACCCTTAATTTACAATTTTTTTTGCTTGAGGGCAAGCAATGAGGCAAGCAATGACTAAGTTTTGGGGAGTTGATGAGTGTGAATTTTACCAGTTTTACCCCTCGATTTTCATTCATTTTTTGCTAGTTTAGGATGCATTTTAGAGTCTCTAGGTTGCATTTGCATGTTTTTCATCATTTCAGGTGCAGAGGAAGCAAATATGAGGAACAAAATAATGCCTAAAAACTCTCTAAGTGTTTTAGGCATGAGTTGTGAGTAGTTTTCATAAACTTATGGATTAGGGGTTAGATCGGTAGATTTTGATTGCTAGAAATGGTTTAGATCTATAGTAGAAATAATGTTCTCAATTTATTCATGCGCTTAATGCTATAATAGGAGTAGTTAAACTAGTCTAGATCCTTAGGAGATTTATCACCCGAGAGGTTCTTGATAGAATTCCCGAACAATGAATAGGTTGTTAGTCGATTCTNGTTTAATGCTTTCTAGTCATGCTTCATTGCCAAGAGATTTGTGTAATGGTAGGATTAGAAAAGGGGCTTCCATCACGAAAGTGAGTTAGTCTAGTTTAGAGATTCCTAGACATTGAATAAACCAAGGGTAGTTAGTAAACCAATCTAGCATGAAAACTTCTACCGATATCGATACCCCTTAATCCATAAGTTTGCTTTTATTTCTTATTTTTCTATTGCAATTTAGTTTATCGCTTTATTTTATTTGTTTGCTTAGGATTTCTTAGTGACAGAACAAAACCCTATATGTTTTCCTAGACTTAGTAAAATCTACCATAGGATTTGTGAGTTAGTTATCCCCGAGTTGGTTCGACAATCCGATCACCCATCTTACCCATACTTCATTGATAAACCACCACCAAAACCACGAAAATTTCAGTTTATCAACACCCTGCATCGCGCGACTCGTTTCGTAGAAGCATACGAAGAGTGCACATCGTTGGAAAAGAAGTATACTCCCACGAATGCAGCAAGTTCGAGGGAAAAACCAAAGGAGGAATATTGCGAGACGAGACAACATTACAGTGGGAAAGATGCGAGGTCATCTAAGACAGTAGCCTACGTCGATAAGGGTAAGCAGCCGGCTGGAAACTAGTCCCCTCACAAGGGCGAAGACGTAAAAAGCACTTATGATCCCGAAGCCTATTACGACCATCATCAAAGGTATGGTCACTTGACCCAAGATTGCCGGTATCTGAAGTTCCAGCTGATGAATCAGTACGAGAAATATGGTGTTAAGGTAGATCGAGCCGAACGTAACAAGCGAAAGGGAGGAGGACCCCCGCGGAGAGACGATGATCAAAACAACGAACGAAGAGTCCATACCGAAGAGTGAGGTCCGGAGAGGCCACCCCGAGAAGCGCGGCCAGAAAACGAAGGAGATCTTGATCAGCCAGGGAACAACGGGGCTAACGACAGGCGGCGGATCAACGTGATAATGGGCGGGGTCTTCAATTGCAAAGATTCAGTGCGAGCAATCAAGGCCAGCGAGAGAAGAGCGACCTCAACCCATAGACAACCTCGTCAGGTATCAAGCGAGATATCGATTATCTGCACCAAGAACCGTTGATGATTAAAATCAACATACAAATTTGCGATGTGTCGAGAGTCTCAAAAGACAGTGGGAGCTCAGTCGATCTCATGTTCAAGGAAATGTTGGAGATAATGGGAGTAGATATGGTTGAGGTGAAGCCGAATATCCATATGTTGACCGTTTTCTCGGGAGAGACGGCAGNGGGGGGGGGGGGGGGGGGGGGGGGGGGGGGGTAATGAGCATATGCCGATTCTATGTCATCGATAAACAGACGATCTACAACGCAATTCTCGGTACCCCGTGGCTCACCTCGATGAAGACCGTCCCATCAACTTATCATCAGTGTGTACAATTTCTGACTCCACAAGGAACTCAAACCATCCAAGGAAGTCAATATGTATCACGAGCGTGTTACGTCGATGAGCGTAGGAAGAGAGCGACTCCTACCCAATAGTAATTACTGATCGGGGCAGGAGGGAACAAGGCCCTAGAGAGAGGAGATCCGGAGACCAGCACCAACATTAAGATGACATTGGTAGACAATTTGAACCCGGAAAGAGAGATCAGGATAGGTAAAGATCTGGATCAAGAAGTCGAGAAAGAGTTAGTCAATTTCCTAAGAGGCAATCTAGGAGCTTTCGTATGGTCGACCAACGACATGCCATGGATCGACCCTAAGGTAGCATGCCACGAGCTTAACGTTGATCCGACGTTCAAGCCAGCAAGGCAGAAGAGACGAAAGTTGGGTCACGAGAAAGCCCATGCCGTAAATGACGAGGTGGCGAGACTCCTTAAAGCGGGGTCGATATGCGAGGTACAATACCCCGAATGGTTAGCAAATCCTGTCGTGGTGAAGAAGAAGAATGGGAAGTGGAGAGACTGCGTCGATTTCATGGATCTTAACAAAACATGCCCAAAGGACAGCTTCCCGCTTCCACACGTCGACCGTTTGGTAGAAGCAACGGCGGGGAACGAACTTCGCTCGTTCATGGATGTGTTCTCCGGCTACAACCAAATCTTCATCAACCCAGACGACCGCGAGAAAACATCATTCATCATGAACATAGGAATCTATTACTACAAAGTAATGCCATTCAGATTAAAGAATGTTGGAGCAACTTATCAGTGTCTCGTTAACAAGATGTTAGAGCAACATATTGGGAGAACGATGGAAGTGTATATCGACAACATGCTCGTCAAGTCGTCTAAAGCATCAGATTATATCAATCCCGCGAAGTGCACGTTCGCAGTAACATCCAGCAATTTCTTAGGATACGTGGTCACGAAGCGAGTGATCGAAGCGACCCCGAAGCAAATCGCGACAGTCACCTCGCTACCATGGCCCAGAAGCGCGAAGAAAGTACATCATCTAACAGGAAGGATCGCCGCTCTCAATTGATTTATTTCGAAATCGACAGACAAGTGTCTCCCGTTTTATCAACTCCTCGAGGTAAACAAAAAATTCGAGTGGACGTAGCAGTGCGAGGCAACATTCAAACAACTCAATGAATACCTGTCAACCCCTCCGATATTGGCAAAACCTGAAGAGGGTGAGACACTATTCCTATATATTGCCAACGACCGGAGCAACCGTCAGCGGGGTGCTTGTCAGAGAGGATCGAGGTGAGCAGAGACCAATTTTCTATGTCAGTAAGAGCTTGAACGAAGCCAAATCTCGCTATCCAGCGCTAGAGAAGCTGGCATTCACAGTAATCATTTTGGCTCGAAATTTGCGTCCGTATTTCCAATTTCATTCGGTTGTCGTGCTTACCAACCAACTAATCCGAACAGTGTTGCACAACACGAACCAATCGGGGCAGTTAGCCAAGTGGGCAATACGACATCAAATACAAGGCTAGAACCAGCGCTAAGGCCTAAGTCCTAGCAGACTTCATCATCGAGATCCCTCCTAACGAAGAAAGAATAAAAGAGTTGGAAGGAAAATGGACCCTGTATGGGGACGGTTCATCCTCGAGCCAAGGATCAGGGGTTGGTATACGACTCACCTCACCGACAGGAGAGAACTTGGAGCAGTATTTCAAGCTCAGATTCCCAGCTTCAAACAATGAAGTCGAGTATGAAGCACTCATAACAGTAATGCGCCTAGCAAAAGAAATCGGGGCAGAAAGGATCCAAGGCTAATGCGACTCGCAACTCGTGACCAATCAATCCAACTTGGAGTACGAAGCAAAAAACGAAAGAATGGATGCTTACCTTAAGGTGGTCAAAAAATTAGTCGAGGGGTTTAAAGAGTTCCTCATCTCGAAGATTCCCCGGAGCGAGAATGCTTAGGCTGACACCCTCGTAGCGTTGGCCTCTACCTCAGATACCGATCTTAGAAGAATAATCCAGGTCGAAAGCATCAACAATCCGAGCATCGAGCTACCAAAAGGAAAATACGTCACCTTCGAAGTAGAGAGTCGAGCAGAGTCGATCGTCACCAACGAGCCCAATCCCAAGGAAGTGGTGGACTGGACAGAGGAGATCAACGACTACATAAGAAAAGGGAAAGTGCCCGAGAACATATGGGAAGCTAGAAAGCTCAAAGCTAGGAGCGCCCGCTACACTATAGTCCATGAAAAATTGTTCTGATGGAGCGCATCAAGAATCTTGTTAAGGTGCTTCACCGACAACGAGATCGATCGAGTAATCGAGGAAACTCACGAGGGAGCCGGAGGCAATCACTCCGTAGGACGAGCATTGGCAATCAAAGTAAAAACGCAGGGTCGTTACTGGCCAAGACTGCTGAAGGATTGCGTAAAGTACGCAGCCCGCTGCGAAAAGTACCAGCGATACGCTCCAATGATCAACCTACCCTCTAAGATATTATCTACGGTAACTAAACCATATTCGTTCATGAAATGGGCAATGAACAGAGTCGGTCCTTTACCAAGATCAAAGCAAAAAAGGTTTATGCTTGTCATGACCGACTATTTTTTGGAGTGGGTGGAGGCAGAGGCTTATGCCAACATCAAAGATTCGGACGTGGTAAGCTTCGTATATAAAACCATAATTTGCAGGCACGAACTACCATATGAGATCTTTGTTGAGAACGGATCGTAGTTCATTTCGGCGAAGTTTGAAATTTTTTGCGGTAAGTGGAGCATTAGACTGAAAAAATCCACACCACTCTACCCACAAGGAAACGGACAAGCCGAAGCAACAAACAAGACTATCATCGACGGACTAAAGAAACGCCTAGATAGCAAAAAGGGGAAATGGGTAGAAGAGCTCACGGAGTGCTCTGGTCACACCAAACGTTGTCGCGATTAGGCACCGGTAAGACACCGTTCTCCCTATGTCACGACCTAGAAGCGATGGCCCCGAAAGAAGTCAATGTCGACAGCCTCCAAAGAATAACTTTAACAGTCAACGAGAAACTCAACAATGAGATGCTCACTGAGAATC
Source organism: Biscutella auriculata (assembly GCA_900406285.1). NCBI lineage: Eukaryota > Viridiplantae > Streptophyta > Magnoliopsida > Brassicales > Brassicaceae > Biscutella > Biscutella auriculata. The sequence goes on along the minus strand of OVAO01003776.1, from coordinate 4,621 downwards.
TTGACCTGATCAAAGAACAACGCGGCCAAGCCCTCATGAGATTACAAAACTACCAGCAATCGGCCGCCCGCTATTATAACAAAAAAGTAAGAGGGCGAAACTTCTATGTAGGAGACCTCGTACTCCGAAAAGTCTTTGAGAATACTACAGAAGAGAAAGCAGGAAAATTAGAAGCAAACTAGGAAGGACCCTACTTAGTCACCAGAGTTGTTAGACCAGGCGTCTACGAGCTCGCGACCACCGACGTGGAAGCTGTCTTGAGGCCATGGAACTCGACAAATCTAAGGAGGTACATTTACTAGAGGGAATCGCGAGTCGCAGACCCCCGTTTCCCTTTACCTCGTCTTTAAAAAAAAAAATATACTCGCCCCTATCGGGCTAAGTACTAGAAGTACCTAAGATGAACTACGAATGACTTAATCCCCTTACCAAGGGGTACATAGGCAGCCCCCTTTCGCATGTGAAAGTCGGGGCACATTTATAACTTTAAATAAATATTAAATCGAGTCAGAGAAAAACTCATTTAATCAGTACAGAGCTAAAGCCGAGTGAGAGTCTCGCGAAAGCAAACACAGGCTTGAGTGGAACCTTGAGGTTCAAGGAAAAACCGAGTTTCCAACAAACTAACAAAAAGTTGAGGTCAAGCGGAACCTCGCAAGAGTCGAGGTCAAGCGGAACCTCGCAAAAGCCGAGGTTAAACGAAACCTCACAAAAGCCGAGGTCCACAAAAGCCGAGGTCAAGCGGAACCTCGCAAAGTCGAGGTCAAGCATAACTTCGCAAAAAACGAGGTCAAGCGAAACCTCGCGCCGTTTAGGAAGGAGCTCTAAGAAAAAACACTCGCTTAAACGGAATCATTAAATCCGAGTGTTTACAAAAACTCGCACTCCGAGAGTCATCGTCTTGGCCAGGCGACGAAATTACGCGCTCCGCATGGGTGTCGTGGTGAAATAATTCACCCCTTAGAAGTCGGGAGCGAGAGTATTCCCCGCACCAATGCCTGAAAAACATTGGTTATATCCAACAATCACTCGAGATATAATAAGTCGAGCATAGGTAAGCCTCGCCAGTCTCCATACTAATGATTCTTTTGTAAGTCGAGCATTGGTAAGCCTCACATGAGTATAAAAGCCGAGCATAGGTAAGCCTTGCATAAAACAAAAGTCGGAGGACCTCCGACGGAGGACATAACGATGAAAATCGGAAAAAAAAAAACAGGAATGGCAGATCCGGGGGCAAATTGGAAAATCAGGAGATTAAAAAAAGGAATTTACCTAGAAAGAAGCACGAAGGGAGGCGGAGAAGAATTCAAATAGTCGAGAACGGCATGCAAATTCGAGATAAGAACCGCCAAAACTGAAAGGACGCCTAAACACTTAAACTCTGACAAATCTTCTGAGAGAGAAGGGAAGTCATTAAATGCAACAAAAAGATGAAAAGGCGACAAAATGCCGATTCGAATCTCAGCCCAATCTTAGGGCCCAGTCAACACTCTGACCTCGTACAAAGCCCGCTGAGTCAGCCTAGAGAAGAAATGACCTCGACGCGGCGAACTTAGAAAGAGGGGGGGGGGGGTTACTGTTGGTACCTGGATCGTACCAGATCAAAGAAGGTCCAAGATCCGATTCGGCCCATGAATTAAGTTGACTAAGGAGGACGCAATGATCGAAGGCCTGAAAGAAGATGAGGCCCGTAGAAATAAGAGTCCCAGTTTGAAAGTGTAAATAATAAACGGGACATTGTTCACTATAAATAATGATCAATGTCGTACGAAAAATGGGAGGAAAAGTGATTGAGTTCGCTATAGTGGAGAGAGAGAATATAGACTTAAGAGTGTAATCCGAAGATCATCGTCGACCTCACTTGTAATCCGATCTCGCAATTTGAGCTCGACCAAAAAGTCAAACTTAGCTCGTGACCACGCAAACGATTGTGATATAAACGCCGATTAACTTGGCTCCCCTTGAGTGGGAAATCTCTATCTTATTTACTTTCTACTTAACTTAGTTCGCACTTTCTTACTTCGCACTTCATCTCGACACTAACATCTCGTTTAGCGAGCTCGTCTAACTTAGTCACCTCTAACACGTTTATCCATAAGCCCTTTATCTTCGAGTATTTACTTTGAGCAATTTCTTTCTACTTTTGGTCTATGCTAAATCTCATATTTCACATATGTTTTAACGGATTAACACTCAGATTTGATCTTATTGTACTTGTGATTATTTCTGGATTCAACACAAAATATACATCAAAGCTTCAGCAAATCTTTGTGCTCTTATTCTGGTGATTGGACCCATAAACACTTGAAAAATAAACTCTTCATGATCGACCTAGGCTCCCTTGTTCCCATACTTATATGATTTCATGTGTTAAAGTTAAAAATTGTACACCTTAGTATTTTCGATAAAAAAATTTAACAAAAAGAATGTTCTTCTCGATTTAGTAGTTTATCGTGTTGTAAACCATTGATCTATATGTATTTAGTTTTTTTTAGACAATAAACTTAGAAGTATATTTATTTTGCAAAGTAAATTTTCAAAAATTAGTTATTTTGTGCATATACCATTTTAATTGCTGTTTTAAGAGGTGTACGTGGTGATTGAAGTAACACAACTAATTCCTACATAAACGTAACTCCATATGGGACTCAGTCTGCTCCTATTTTTCATCCAATGACACACAGCTCCTTATTCCAACTCATTAGATATAATCTCAGTCTCTGTGTGATTGTTTCAATTAATTTTATAACTCTGAAAAAAAAAAACTTTCATTTACACTTTTCCACCATAAAGAAAACAAAAAATTCTCCAATAATCCATTTTTTTCAAAAAACAATAAAAATGACTTCGCATAGTGAAGAAATCGAAGAAGAACAAATATCAAAAATTGAAAAAGGCCAAGGCAAAGGCACAGATTGCCATAAAGGAATCGAGACAGTCCTATGTACTTCTCCTAGTATTGTTTGTCTTACCCAAAAGGTATAAAAAAGGAAAAGAAAAACTATTTGTTATTTACAATAGTTATAATGTTTTGGTATTAACCTAATTTTTCTGTAAATAATAATAAAAAGAACATTGATATTTCAGTTGATAGCAGAAATGATTGGGACATATTTTCTAATATTTGCTGGATGTGGAGTTGTGGTGGTGAATGTGTTGTACGGTGGAACAGTGACGTTTCCGGGAATATGTGTGACTTGGGGTCTCATTGTTATGGTCATGATTTACTCTACCGGTCATATCTCCGGTGCACATTTTAACCCTGCCGTTACCATCACCTTCGCTATTTTCCGCCGGTTTCCATGGTATCAGGTTACTTATCTCTCCTTCAATAACATCTACTTTTCTTTTCCTTTCAAAACTGAAATCAAGATTGATGATGAGAAATCTAAAGTTGAATCATAGTGAATAGATTTTGATAATTGAAAGAATAGGTGTGTGTATAATGTATATGGTATGCAGGTACCATTGTATATAGGTGCACAACTAACGGGATCGTTACTAGCGAGTTTGACATTGAGACTAATGTTCAAAGTCACACCCGAAGCTTATTTTGGAACAACTCCTGCTGATTCTGCTGCACGAGCTCTCGTCGCAGAGATCATTACTTCATTCCTCCTCATGTTTGTTATCTCCGGAGTTTCCACCGATAATCGTGCGGTTAGTTTTTTCTACCTATTCCAAATGAGATTTCTCGTTTTGTTGAACTGTTCTTAATATTTTTTAACAGATCGGAGAATTAGCTGGAATTGCAGTGGGGATGACAATAATGTTGAACGTCTTTGTAGCAGGGTAAACAAAATACTAATAAATTGTAGTACCAACATGATCATTTTCATATATTAACTTAGGTTTTGATAATGATAATTAGACCTGTTTCGGGAGCATCAATGAATCCAGCAAGAAGTTTAGGACCAGCAATTGTGATGGGAGTATATAAAGACATATGGGTTTACATTGTTGGTCCCCTCGTCGGAGTTATGTCCGGTGGTTGTGTTTACAACTTGATCAGATTTACGGATAAGCCACTCAGAGAACTCACTAGAACTGGCTCTTTCCTTCGTTCCGTTACTCTAAACAAAAACCCTTCTAATTCTAAGACCTAATTTTTTTCTTTCTTTTTTTAACTATATTTTGTTGTTACTCTTTCCTCTCATAATTTGTATCAGTTCTATATTATTTTATTAACTTATGATTCATCGAATCAAAGACTTAGAAGCATCATGTTCTTGGCTATCAGTATTAAGGTGAATGGAAGTGCAGAATTATCGGTTAGGTTCACTTTCTTATTTGGTTTAACTAAATCCTTTTGTGTATCGCGCATATTAATTTCATTAAAACCATGTCAATGCATCAATTTTGTTTAATCTCTGAGACAGTCAAGCTGATAATGTTTTTTTTTTTTAACTGGTTAATTATATTGCATAATAAAAGGAATGTACAGAGTGGTGAGTTTAACAAGAAAGAGCACAACTAAATGGATAAATTACACAAGTCTCGAACCATAATAGGAGAAGAGCTTTTTGAGATGAGCGAGTATGACCTTGAATCCCGAGTATGAATATTGATATGTTGTGTTTTTAGCCGTTTTTAGGATTCGTTTTCATTTATTTTTCATTAG
>OVAO01003774.1:0-10067 GCA_900406285.1 Biscutella auriculata | reverse complement strand
TGCATGCATGCCGTTTCTCTGCTAATTGTTGACCATTTAGGACTTCGAGTCCGAGAGGAAATGGAAGCTGGCCCAGGCGAAGAAGGTTGCTTTGAGAGCCAGTAAAGGGATGCTAGATCAGGCTTCTCGGGAAGAAAGGAAGCTTAAGGTACTCTTATCTTCCTCTCTTCTCTCTGTAAGAGTGCTCGCACACTCCAGCACTAGCTTTTTAGGTGACAGTATTTCCGTTTTCAGGAAGAAGAACAGCGACTACGGAAAGTAGCCCTCAATATCTCAAAAGACGTCAAAAAGTTTTGGATGAAAGTTGAGAAGCTGGTAATTCTTTTATTTTCTTTCCCCGGCCTTGACATTTACGGTTTTAGCATAACTTCTGAGCATCTAAAACTTGTTCTTCTGTGTGGACTGGCAACTTTATAGGTGCTTTACAAGCATCAGTTGGTACGGAATGAGAAAAAGAAGAAGGCTATGGACAAGCAACTTGAGTTTCTGTTAGGCCAAACCGAGAGGTTAGTATGGAATATTTCTTACATTGTTTTTTTTTTCATTCTGGAACATATTCAAAAACTGAGTTGAGCCTGTTGGTTTATGTTAGGTACTCAACCATGCTGGCTGAAAATTTAGTGGAGCCTTACAAAGAGGTCCAAAACAATCCTTCAAACAATCTACTAGCTATCAAATCTAAAAGTGACGAGGAGAGTGCAGAAGAGATACCTTCGGATTTGTATGCTTGTGAGTCCTATACTCGCCACATCATTTTGTTTACTGTGAGCAAGTACGCTTATCCTAGCAATTCTCCTAACACNATCTACTAGCTATCAAATCTAAAAGTGACGAGGAGAGTGCAGAAGAGATACCTTCGGAGTTGTATGCTTGTGAGTCCTATACTCGCCACATCATTTTGTTTACTGTGAGCAAGTACGCTTATCCTAGCAATTCTCCTAACACGTATCTACAGGTCTCGAATCAGGAACTCTTGACATGGATGACGATTATGACCTAAAATCCGAGGATGAGTCCGTGAGTTTCATTTATTTTCTTTTATTATTTGTTTAATCACTTATTGGCATTAATGTGTATCACAGCTTAAATCTACCTACACCTTAATGAAAAGCCGGATAATAGGTNCGTATCTACAGGTCTCGAATCAGGAACTCTTGACATGGATGACGATTATGACCTAAAATCCGAGGATGAGTCCGTGAGTTTCATTTATTTTCTTTTATTATTTGTTTAATCACTTATTGGCATTAATGTTATGGTTTTTCAAGGATATGACATTATTTGATAATAGAATAGTTTGTTTGACACCGCCTGGCAGCCAACATATAGGCTTTACTCTAGTTTTGAATAGTGTCTGTGGAGATTTATGTGATTAGTGTTTAATTATATATTTAGAGGAATTATATGTTCCATATCTCATATCAAACCCACAATTACACTTAGGAAGATGATGAAGAAACTATTGAGGAGGATGAAAAGCACTTTACCAAACAGGAAAGGCAGGAGGAGTTGGAAGCTCTGCAAAATGAAATGGATCTACCAGTGGAGGAACTGCTCAGACGATATACTGCTGGGAGAGGTTGGCATAACTCTACCCTCTCTACTCGTTGACCCTTTTTCTAATTTTCTCATTTTGCGTCCTCTAATTTTGTAAGAGTTTGATTTTTCTCCTTTAGTCACCCCAGAAAAAGATGAAAACGAAGCTAATCTAGCCTCTGTATGTCAAGATCCTTGTCAGGGTGAGCGCTATTAAGTTCTTATAATGTATTGTTAGTAATTTAACTGCTCTTGACTGCTTCTTCCCGTTTGACATTTGCAGCTGGCAAGAACAATCTTACAGCATCTGAAGAAACTGAAGGGAGCCCAAGTGTTCGCCGTTCTGTAAGTTGTATGTCTTTTTAAAATCCCAAAGTCTGATTTGTCATCAAAATTCTGGCTCAAGTGTAATATTTATCTTTTTATTTTCAGAAAGATAGTTATGGTCATTTGGCAATATCCGAGACGCATTCTCATGACCTCAAGCCAGGGCGGACATCTGCCTCTGTGAAGTCCGGAAAGGAAGATCATACCTATGATTTTAATGACGAACAGGTAACTGGATCTTATTTCTTGTGTATCTTTGTCAGAAAACCTTAACCATGTTCTCTCTGTGGTGAGCATGAAGTCTCTAATTGTGAATGCATATGCTGAACTTACTGTTTCACTGTTGTATGCCAACTTGTGTAGGATGATGTTGACTTTGTTATTGCCACTGGTGCAGACCAGGTCAGATATTTTATCAAATGCCAGAGCTTGTTATATTAGGGCTTTACTCTTTTAACTTGATTCTCTTAGCCTTGGTGTCTTGTTGAAGAATATTTTGTACGAACATATAGATTCAAAGTTGTATATTTTTTCTTTTGGTGCAGGACGATGAGACAACACTTTCTGTCGAAGAGGAACTGGCAAAAGTAGATAATGAAGACCCTGCCGAAGAGGTGGCAAGCCTCTTGGTTATTCTGTTTGCTTGGTACATGAAACCGTTGTTAGCTAGAGAGTTTACAAACAGAAAATTTTCCCTTCTCTGCAGATTGCTTTGCTGCAAAAGGAGAGTGAAGTTCCTATTGAAGTATTGCTTGCAAGGTATAAGGAGGTATGCTTTTGAGTCTCTTGTGTCCCTGTGTTCAGTGGCTTTTATTGTTTTTCTGTAACTCAAGTTTCCTCTTACAGAATTTCGGTGACAAGGATATTTCTGAGGATAACTCTGTATATTCATGTGCTCCATCTGAAGACTCTGTAGTAGATTCTCACGAAACCGGGCAGAAAGCTGATTCAGATAACGAAAACGTGGATTCAACAGAATGTAAGCCAGATTCGCAGCCTTGGTTAGAAAAAGTTGACGGCACATCAAATGAAATAACAGAGGATAATGGTAAAGATAGTAGCGATAAAATTGCTGATGCAGCAGCAGCAGCAAGATCTGCGCAGCCAACTGGATTTACATTCTCCACAACAAAAGTACGAACAAAACTGCCATTTCTTCTCAAGCATTCTCTGCGTGAGTACCAACACATTGGTTTGGACTGGCTTGTCACGATGTACGAGAAAAGGTTGAACGGGATTCTGGCTGATGAAATGGGTCTTGGAAAGACAATCATGACTATTGCTCTTCTCGCACACCTTGCGTGTGATAAGGGAATCTGGGGTCCCCATCTGATTGTGGTTCCAACAAGTGTTATGCTTAATTGGGAAACTGAGTTTCTTAAGTGGTGTCCTGCATTTAAAATTCTTACTTATTTTGGGAGTGCAAAGGAGCGGAAACTCAAGAGACAAGGATGGATGAAGCTGAACTCATTTCATGTATGCATAACAACCTATAGGCTAGTTATTCAGGATAGTAAAATGTTTAAGCGCAAGAAGTGGAAATACTTGATTCTTGACGAAGCCCATTTAATTAAGAATTGGAAGTCTCAGAGATGGCAAACTCTTTTGAACTTCAATTCTAAACGCAGAATATTGTTGACTGGTACACCGCTGCAGAATGATCTTATGGAACTGTGGTCGCTAATGCATTTTCTGATGCCACACGTCTTTCAGTCTCACCAGGAATTCAAAGATTGGTTCTGTAACCCGATAGCAGGGATGGTGGAGGGACAAGAGAAAATCAACAAAGAAGTTATTGATCGTTTACATAATGTCCTTCGTCCTTTTCTCCTACGACGCCTTAAAAGGGATGTGGAGAAGCAACTTCCTCTTAAGCAGGAGCATGTTATTTACTGTAGGCTGTCTAAGAGGCAACGCAACTTGTATGAGGACTTCATAGCAAGCACAGAAACACAAGCTACGCTCAACAGTGGAAGCTTTTTTGGGATGATAAGTATCATAATGCAACTGCGGAAAGTTTGTAATCATCCTGATCTCTTTGAAGGTCGGCCTATTGTAAGTTCTTTTGATATGGCTGGCATTGATGTGCAGTTGAGTTCGACAATCTGCTCTCTGCTTTTGGAAAGTCCATTTTCCAAGGTTGATCTTGAGGATATGGGATTCTTATTCACTCATCTTGATTTTTCTATGAATTCTTGGGAAGGGGATGAGAGAAAAGCTATTTCAACTCCATCGGATTTAATCAAGCAGCGCATGGACTTGAAAGATATTCCAGAAGCAATCCCTCTGAGTTTGGTAAACCGCAAAAATGTGCAAGGGACAAGTATATTTGAAGAAATTCGAAAGGCCCTCTTTGAGGAGAGGGTTAAAGAAACTAAGGATCGGGCTGCAAACATTGCATGGTGGAATTCTTTGAGGTGCCAGAGAAAGCCTACTTACTCTACATCTCTAAGATCTCTTTTAACCATTGAGGGCCCTCTAAATGATATACACCATCTTAAATCTCGTCGTTCATCTTACATGTATTCCTCAATGCTCGCTGAGACAGTTCTTTCGCCTGTCGAGCGTTTTCAAAAGATGATTGAGCTAGTTGAAGCTTTCACATTTGCGATTCCAGCTGCTCGAGTGCCTCCACCTGCTTGCTGGTGCAGCAAAAGCGACTCTCCTGTTTTCCTTAGTCCGTCGTACAAGGAGAAAGTTACAGATTTAGTATCACCTTTTCTGTCTCCGATTAGACCTGCTATCGTCAGGAGACAAGTGTATTTTCCAGATAGACGATTGATACAGTTTGATTGTGGTAAGCTGCAGGAGCTTGCTATGTTACTGAGAAAATTGAAATTCGGGGGTCACAGAGCGTTGATATTTACGCAAATGACCAAGATGCTTGACATTTTAGAGGCTTTCATTAATTTATACGGTTATACTTACATGCGTCTTGATGGTTCTACTCCGCCAGAAGAGAGGCAGACACTGATGCAACGGTTTAACACAAATCCCAAGATCTTTCTTTTCATATTGTCAACCAGAAGTGGGGGCGTAGGCATCAACCTTGTGGGTGCAGACACAGTTATATTTTATGACAGTGACTGGAATCCTGCTATGGATCAACAAGCCCAAGATCGCTGCCATAGGATAGGTCAGACACGTGAAGTGCATATCTATCGGTTGATAAGTGAGAGCACCATTGAAGAAAATATCTTGAAAAAAGCGAACCAGAAGCGTGCGCTTGATAACCTAGTGATTCAAAATGGTGAATATAACACCGAATTTTTCAAGAAGCTTGATCCCATGGAATTGTTCTCGGGGCATAAGGCTCTGCCCACAAAGGATGAAAAGGAAAAGGAAAAAAGCAAGAATTGTGGGGCAGAGACCCCTCTCTCAAATGCAGATGTTGAGGCTGCTTTAAAACACGCAGAAGATGAAGCAGATTATATGGCTCTCAAAAGAGTAGAACAAGAAGAAGCTGTGGACAATCAAGAGTTTACAGAAGAACCCATAGAGAGACCAGAAGACGATGAGCTAGTAAATGAAGATGACATAAAATCTGATGAGCCTCTTGATCAAGGTTTAGTTCCAGCAGGGTCGGCAAATGAAGAAATTTCAATGTTACATACTGATACCAAGGATGATAGAGCTGTCATCACAGTTTCAAGCCAAGAAGAAGATAGTGACGTACTAGATGATGTCAAGCAAATGGCTGCAGCAGCTGCTGCTGCGGGACAAGCTATCTCGTCATTTGAGAATCAGCTGCGTCCCATTGACAGATATGCGATTAGATATTTAGAGCTTTGGGACCCCATCATTGTTGAGGCTGCAATGGAAAATGAAGCGGGATTTGAAGAGAAAGAATGGGAACTTGACCACATTGAGAAGTACAAGGAGGAAATGGAAGCTGAGATTGATGATGGTGAAGAACCTCTTGTTTATGAGAGTAAGCGTGCCCTTTTTGACTCATTTCATTCAATCATCTAACTCATATGCTACTTAATTAGAAGAATGTTCCCAACCATGTATCGTTGTATAATGTTAAGTCAGACTGCTTTTAGCTCACGTGAGATGTCGATGGTATTTACAGAATGGGATGCTGATTTTGCAACCGAGGCATATAGGCAGCAAGTTGAAGCCTTAGCTCAGCACCAGGTGAGATTAATCAATGCGTCTTCCATGGCCTTGTGCATTTCAGTTTAATCATGGCTTTACTTATGTTTGTAGTTACTGGAAGATTTGGAAAATGAAGCTAGAGAGAGGGAAGCTGCAGAGGAGGCTGATTTGGATTTGGCACGGTAAGACACTTTTGCACCGTTATAGTTCATTGTCAATATGAGTTTCTAGGAAAGTTCGGTTAGATATCGTCTGATTTCCAGTTATTGGAATAATAATAAAAACAAGTAGAAAATTGAAAATTTTCTTTCCCTCAGGAACGAAAGTGCCCAAGTCCTTAAACCTAAGAAAAAGAAAAAGGCGAAAAAAGCCAAATTCAAATCTTTGAAGAAAGGATCACTGGCTGCTGAATCAAAACATGTGAAATCAGTGGTGGAAATTGATACCTCGACTGATGAGGATAATGAAGAATGCGGCTATGTGAGTAGTGACTCAGGCATGGTTTCTCCGCATTTGCAGACGCACATGAAACGTAAGAAAAGAGATTTACTCTTTGACACTGAAGAAGAGAAGAGTTCAAAGAAGAAAGCAAAGAAGCACAAGAAGACTCTACCGAATTCAGATATAAAGTGCAAGCAAACAAGTACTCCGCATGATGAGCTGGTAACGTCAAAACTGTCTGACATGATGGTTGTTGATAATGAACTTAAACCGGCGAACAGGGGTAAAACAATAGGGAAAAAATTCATCACGTCCATGCCAATAAAGCGCGTTCTTATGATCAAGCCAGAGAAATTGAAAAAAGGAAATTTGTGGTCTAGAGACTGTGTTCCCCCGCCTGATTCTTGGTTGCCTCAGGAAGATGCTATATTGTGTGCCATGGTTCATGAATATGGGCCTAATTGGAGTTTTGTTAGCGGGACTCTTTATGGAATGACAGCTGGTGGGTCCTACAGAGGGAGGTATCGCTATCCTGCATATTGTTGTGAAAGATATAGAGAGCTTATCCAACGACATATATTGGCTGCTTCCGACGGCGCAGTGAACGAGAAGAACCTCAACACAGGTTCTGGGAAGGCTCTCCTTAAAGTCACTGAGGTATGTATCTTAGGCCATGGCGTTAAGTTCTGTTCACAGTGTTTTGCTCGTAAAATTGCTATAAGAGAGTCAAACTAGTACTCAGGGATATTCTGGAATTCGTATTTATAATGGGTCTCCTATTAATCAATCCTAGAAGATTATAGTAGAAAGGAGTTGCTTTTCACTAATATCTCATTTTGGTGCAGGAAAATATTCGTGCACTCCTAAACGTTGCAGCTGAGCAGCCAGACAAGGAAATGCTCCTTCAAAAACATTTTACTTGCCTGCTGTCATCAATTTGGAGGACGTCCACCACCCGCACTGGGAACGATCGGATGCTATCCCTAAATAGTCCCATATTCAACAGACAGTTTATGAGTTCCGCAAATCACACTCAAGATTTAGCTAGAAGACCTTTTCAAGGGATGAAGATCACCAGCTTAAGTAGTAAGCTGTTAGAATCCGCTCTTCAGGACTCGACCACGAGCCAACCGAACAATATCAGTTCTAAATTGCAGGAGAATCAGCCTATCAATAAAGTGGGACTAGACCTAACCTTGGAATTCCCACGTGGCATTGATGATTCCCTCACTCATTTTCCACCCATCATAAGTGTATCCATTGATGGGTCAGATTCATTAAATCATGTGAATAATTCACCAGGGGAAGATAAACTAAAAGCTTCTGGGGTTGCTGCAGAGAACCGTTACAGGTTTGGAGCTCTGATCAATTTGATTTTACTATTGGTATATTCATGCCAATTCTTAGAATGATTAGTGGTCTTNTTGTTTACAGGAATGCTGCAAATGCGTGTATTGAAGATTCATTTGGATGGGCTTCAAGCACGTTCCCAGCAAGTGACATGAAGTCAAGAACTGGCATGAAAGTACAGTCCCTGGGGAAGCACAAGCTATCTGCCTCGGACACACCGAAGTCTGCAAAAAGCAAACAGCGGAAACTCTCAGCAGAGCAATCAGAAGCAGCATGGGTAAGGCCAAATGACCCGAATCTCAAGTTTGATTTCAGATCAACGATAAAGGAGGAAGGCGAGGAGGATGAGAAGGTGGTTTCAGAAGAGATAGAGTTAATAGGTTGTTCACATTGGTATGATCCTTTATTTACCGCAGGTCTTGATGATTGCTCATTAGCTACTGAACTCTCAGAAATAGAGTAGTAATTAGTGAAAATCCTTCTGTAAAAGTAAAAACTGCATGCAGACGAACATGCTCATGCCCAATTTCTCAACCTCTTTGATGGGAAAAAATCGTTTGTAAAGCAAAAAGTGAAATGGCCAGCTCCATAGNTGGCCAGCTCCATAGGTTTTTGTTGACTTTCAAAAGATCGAATCTCACCGTACGGTGTAACATATAAAATCTGCTTCAGGCACGTTTACATTCTACTGTCCAAAAATCTGAACTCTTAGAAAATCAGTGTTTAATAATATACTCTTGGTTTGAAAATGTTCTAAGTGTATTCTAAAATATAAGGGAAAATGCAAAATGTAGTCAACATAAGATTCTGTGGTCTAGCAAGTTTGGTTATCCAAATAGTTGATCCACTCATTGTAATCATCTAACTCTGCTTCAACGACTCGGCTATGGATTTCTAGCGACTCTGGTGTAGACATAGGCGGAGGAATCTGGTGATCTTCAAAAAGAAATTCAAGTGATTGTGGTGCATTAACCTCAAATCCACATGCTACATCCTCCACAATGATACCCTTAAACTCCTCTTCTTGACTAGGCCTAGCGTCTTCAAAGACTGATGAGTTGGAGGAGGAAGAGGAAGAAGACAAAGAGGTATGTTGATTGGTAACATCGGATGATGAATTGCTCTTCATCAATCGTTTCTTGAGATGAGTGTTCCAAACATTCTTGATTTCGTTGTCTGTTCTTCCAGGCAAGTGGGAAGCAATCTTTGACCACCTGTGATTAAACTCACTGATTAGAATTAAGATGAAGATTGGAATTAAGGAGACGTGTGATATTTACTTGTTTCCATGAATTTGGTGAAGGTGGAGAATGGTATCTTCTTCATCCTTGGTGANAGAAATATCTATTAGCCTGCTATATAATTTGTCCGAATTAAAAAATTAGTTAAATTAGTTGATGATACATGAATCTAAAAATTTTCGTTTGCATTATATTATTTGGTCTGCTCACTAGAACTAATAACATTCAAGATTATAAAAGATTATACATAAATGATTTTCCTTTTCTACTTATATGGATCACGATGGATTGACCCAATAGTCAAACTACGAGAAGTAAATGTTCATACGAAAAATTGAAATCGTAACCTAATAACGGTTCAATGGATAACCGTTATACTAACTATATACATAAAAAAATCTTTTTAGATATAGAACGTTAGCTTGAATTTTTTTTGTCAATAAACTTATATATTAAAATGATTCGGTAACCCAATTCGAAAGAAAATTGTTTACAAATACAATATCATATGACACCTCTAAGTATGTTTGTTTTCGTATATAAATCATTTCCGATTAGTTTGAGAAAACAACGACATTTTCCACAAAACATGAATTAAAACAGAAGAAGTCGAAATTAACCAGTAAAAAAAAAANAAAAAAAAAATTCATTTTTGTTCTACATATATATTTATTCAAGAGAGAGATTGCAAGTTTCAACCCAAAAACAAAAGAGGATTGATAAAAGAGACAAACCAGCGAGTGTAGGAAGAGATCTCCAATTAGAATGACCATTTTTCTCAATAAAAGTTCTGAGTTTTTCATTTTCTTCATCACTCCAAGCTCCTCTCTTCACTTGACTCTTGTCACAACATGATGTTCCTCTTCTTTTCACCATCACACACACACCGACACTTTAATTTGTAGAGAGAATCTGATTGATTTTTTTTATGTTTATATAATCAAACTATAAAGGTTTTATGACTTATATGAGTAACACATGAGTCATGCCACTCATTCATGTATGACTAAACCTTTACTTTTAAATCAATTTATGGAATTCAATATCTATTCCACATTTTTTTCTATTTAA
>OVAO01003773.1:0-10890 GCA_900406285.1 Biscutella auriculata | reverse complement strand
GACGATAGGGGAAAATAACTGAAAATTATATTTTGTTTGGTGATTATATTAGGTGAGAAAAAATTTGCTACATAAACTATTTAAAATAGAAAAACGAAGTGAAGCTTTGAGAAAACATAATATGGAGAGATGAGTTACATTATGTTTTTTGAGAATGTAATCACTCAAGAACACTTACTAATCCAGCTATTGTAATTATAATATTAGTTTTGTCATTAATATGTTGAATCCATGAAGATGAGTAACTATTCTTTACAATCCATTCAAATCCGATCCTCACTGGCTAAAAATTTGCTTTCTAAAATCAGATAGAATCTCAAGAGAAAGCAATGAACCAAGTAGTTCTGATTCAAACATCAATGTCTACCGTCTTGTATAAAAGATAAAGAGTTTCATCTTGTTCACGTATCTGACGACACTAGCATTTCATTTTTAATCAGACACATAGACGCTAAGGGTTTTATAAAAGCCACAACAAGGGAAATATGGAACCGTTTAAGATTTCATGCAAACCAATCATGGATTCTTGCTTTTACCCGGCTTTTGATGAATCTCTTTGGCTTTGTTGGAAGTTCTTCCTAATAAATGCAGATAAACTAGCCGTAGCAGCAAGACCGTTCTCTACACACAGGAAATAATCATCCACTGAAACAAAACAAAACAAAAACAAGTTAGAATTTCAGAGTCATAGATTATGCCACGATTGGAAACAGACTCTTTAAAACATGTCTCAGACAAGTGACATGTATGAACAAAACTGATCAGAGCTTAAAACACATCGAACATAGTGAGTTCTATTCAAGAAAGAGATGTTATAACAGTACCAGACATTACTCCATAGGTAACTGATGTAATGATCCCATTCTCTACCGGCTCTCCTTCCACTAATGACGATCCTTCGGGAAGAACAGAGAGAGTTGTATTTGGAAACACTAAATAAGCGAAGGCTGTCATTTTCTGTCCATTGCAGTTCAAGTAAGTAGCCAATACCACTAAGAAAAGAAAATAGTAATGGAGACAACAAGGCTTTTAACCTCTTCTTCAAGCTTGTTTGGATCGAGTAGGACATATCCAGTATTAGCCAGACAACAACATATAGCAACTGAAAAATGAAATGTTGATGAAGCAATTGGAAGAAGCACACATAGTAGAAAAGAGCATAAAGTTGCAAAGATGTACCAGCGAGATGCTTCATAGGAATTCCTGCATCGACAAGAGCTGCACATGCTGCATTTATCGCACATGGTAGAAGCTACATTGATATGAATTAAGGAACAAAAACAGCCAAACCTGTCTTTTAAGTTGATGCAACGATTTTTTCACGAAAACATATTCATCCCCACAACTCATGGAATTGCAGGCTTTCACTACTAACTACTGTATACGTGCTTGAACCAGCATTGTTTCTACCGGATTAAATGTACCTGAGACAAATTCAGTAAATGGTTACCGAGGATCACAAAAGGATACAGAACCATCATCTTGTACAACCTACATGGAAGGCAAGGAACTAAAGCATCAGATACAACTCAAATTGATAAACTGAGATTGTTACAAGACCGAGAAGGGCAGAGACAATGAGATGGATGAAAAATTATGCAATACACAACACTGAATAGCTATTCACCTGAATTATCACTGACGTGGTGGTATTTGGATTAACTGTCAAAACGCAAATACTCTGTATTGTCTTTTTTAGTATCATCTCATACTCCTTTTCTACTTTCCCTAAAACAGTGCAAAGTAAAACTCAGTAAGAAAATCTCTGTCCTTCCCAACTAGACCAAGAATCACCAGTACCACATACTCATTCAACACAACACCATCCATAAATGATCAAACTAAATGCAATTACGATACCAATCTGCCCAGTTTTAGGCTTCCATATGACTTCAAAGCAAGCCTTCTCAGGGTTTTCGTTCTTCTTAGTTCCTGATTTAGGTCCATAAACTGCAGCTAGGACTTTCGTATCCCCTGAAATAAAAACGAGAACCAAATGCATAACCATTTGCAGAACAAGGATTGGAAAAGCTTGAACCATCAGGTAACCTGAGAAATTGAGAAACCTAGAGATATATGTAATCGAACAAAATAGATATATGGAGACTGAACCAAGTACCTTGCGACCAGCTAGCAGACCCATGAGGGCGATGAAGAATGTTACGAGAACAAGTAAGAGGTCTCAACTGATTTGGCTTTCTGCCATCTTCTCTGTCAATCTCCATTGCTCCAATACTCATTCACACAACAAGGGTATGAAGTAAGCGTCTCTGGCCCTATACAGAAATTGTCAAACATTAGGTTTTTTCTACCCCTTATAACAGAACATATTCCGACCACTCCTGAACTCGTTTCTAGCTAACACTAGGTGTTATGTAATAGTAAATCATGTTTCTGAATCGTTCTGAACAAAGTTCTGCGTAAGAGTTTTGTTCATTTAAACCAAACTCGTTCTTTCAATTCTACAATACTCGTTACGTCGCACATAAAGATAAAAAAAACTCTGTCTCTCTACTGTACTGAAACTTCACAGCATAAAGATATAGAACACGAGCCAACACAGAACTAGAGTTTAAACCTATTTTCGAGGAAGCTAGAAGAACTGAAGACAAAAACCGGCGATTTGCAGTCGTCGACGGACTAACCAGAGGAGAGAAGAAGAACGCTGTGAAGAATTTAGGGCTCCTTTGGTTTTTTCCATTATCCTCAATTCAAATCAATTAAATTAAAAGTGCTTAAGCTCGTAGCTATAACCGGCCGGTCCGGTTTTTATAAAATTGGTATAAGCTTAAACTCGCTGGAGAAAAGATACTGGTGCTTGAACAAATATAATCTTGCATAGAAAAATCTCAGTAACTGACCGGAGAAATCTTACAATCCTTGCATCGACGATATCAATTTGATCTAAATTGCGGTGATAATTCGAGGAGATGGATGCTGAATTGTTGGAATTGCAGCGCCAGTTCGAGTTTGCTCAGCAGGTCAAGTCAAGCGTCAGATTATCGGATCGAAATGTTGTCGAATTGGTTCAGAAGCTTCAGGAGCTTCGAGTCATTGACTTCGATCTGCTTCACACCGTCAACGGGAAAGAGTACATCACTCCGGTGCAGATTTCTATACTGTTTTCTCTCTTTTTCCCCTATTACCGTTTCGTTTCCTGAGAAAATTCACTCCACAAGGATCCACACTGGGTTTTCGCTTAATTTTGTGCCATTATGTAGACCAGTATTACTTTTATGCACAAATGGAATGAAATACGGATACTTCCCCTTGTTTTATGAGGAATTTATTGAAAATGAAGTCAATTGCTTGATCGAGCTTTTAGCTTTCCTGTATTCCCGTTTGTTGCTGAACACTGTGGATGCTTTGGTGCAGATGAGTTATTTTTTTTATTGTCTCTTGATTTTTTATAGGACCAATTGAGGAAGGAAATTGCTGGCGAGATCAATAAAGTGGGCCGCGTCTCCGTTATTGATCTGGCAGATACGATTGGGGTTGATTTATATCATGTGGAGAAGCAAGCACAAGATGTGGTCTCGAGTGATCCAGGGCTAATGCTTGTCCAGGGAGAAATAATCTCACACAATTATTGGGATACGATTGCTGAAGAAATCAACGAGAGGCTCCAAGAATGCAGCCAAATTGCTGTGGCTGAACTTGCTGGTCAGTTACAGGTCGGCTCTGAGTTGGTGCAATCTGTTTTAGAGCCTCGACTTGGAACTTTGGTAAAAAATATTCTCCTCTTAGCTCTCCAAATTGTGTTTACGTGAATGAGAGGTTTTATGGTTCTAGATTTTTTTTACTATCCTTTTTAGGTGAAAGCAAGGCTAGAAGGTGGACAGTTATACACACCTGCTTATGTAGCACGTGTTACCGCTATGGTTCGAGGTGCTGCCAGGGGTATCTTTGTTCCCTCCAATTTGTCCGCTTTGTGGACGCCATTGCAACAGTTGGTACAAGAAATGAATGGAGCCAGTGGAGTCGCTGTTGAGAATTCGTTTTTCCAGTCTATATTCAACCGGCTGTTGAAGGAAGATGAGATGCTTGGATCACTACGTGCTGGCACTCATTGGACTCCTACTGTATGTCATAGAATTCTAACGACACTCTTCAAGATGCCATGAGAGGACTCTTGTTCATGCTTGTTGTTTGTCATGTTCAGTTACTATTGATTAGATTAAATTTGCAGTTAAACTTTGGTGGCAGGTTTTTGCAGCTGCTCAAAAGGAATGCGTAGACTCTTTTTTCTCACAGGTTTGTTCATCTTAGTCTGAGATGTCCTTATGTATGAGCCCATTTATTCGTTAGTTGGTCTGAAACTAAATTTGAACTTCATGAGACTGCAGTTATAGCACTTCTGTAAATTCTTCTTCCTTGAAGAAATGATGATACAACAGTTTGATGTTTTATTTGCTTCCTTCACCTGCAGAATTCCTATATTCCCTATGAGACCATGCTGAAGCTTGGGATTTCTCAAGCCGTGCAGTTCTTACAGGTATTGGATCTTAATACTTGATATTAATTTTCACTAGTTCGTTAAGGTATAAGTGATGGAATGTTGACCAGAATGAGTGTCATGTTGCCTCTTCCATTTTTTATCTCATCATAATTGGCCTTATGTCTCTTATGTGACATGTATAGTCTAGATATCCAGATGGTAAACCTTTAGCTGCTGTGTTTATTCATCCCTCGATGATTGAGATGCTGGATGCTACAACCGAGGATGCTATTGAACAAAACAGCTGGTGCCCCCTCTTTCCACAGTTTTTATTTGTTTTTATTTTATACTGTCTATATATCACCAGATCCAATGTTACTGAAACCCTTCATACTGCTTCAGGATCGATTCCCTCTCTGTTTTGCCTGTATCATTCACTTCCCAGGATGCAAACAAGATGTTGCTTCTTTGTCCCTCCGTCCAGTCTGCTCTCAAGGTGGTAGTTTGATCAAATTTGAATACAGTCAATGCCCTACTAGAATTAATTACTGATTTATTTTTCCTTTCAGGCTGAGAAAGCACTTATCTTGAGCGAATCTTATGTCCTAAGCAGTGGGTTCATCAAGGTAAACATATGAAATGGAGGGTACTATTAGCACTTTCCGTGCAACCTGTTTCTTTTTCCAATCTGGTTATCTCTAGAATAATGCCTTAGTATGATCTAACTAATGTTCAGGGCATATACGATCAAATTGAAAAAGAGGCAGAAGCATTTAGCATCCAAGCAACTCCTGCTAATTTGATAGAATCGAGCAAATCTTCAGCGTTGACAGAAAGCATACCTGCTAGTACAGATAAAGGATCAAAGAAGAAAAAGGGCAAGTCTGCCAACATGAAGACGGCAACTGTTGAAACTATTCAGGATGATGAAGAGGATTCCCGTCCTAAATCTAAAAGAAACCAGAAGAAAGGCAGGGATTCATTGTCGTCCCAGAAGTTGGATTCCAAACCAGGAGGCAAGAAAGAGTCAGTTAAGGCGCAAGAAGGTAATCACGTTATTCCACCAGACGGATGGGTAATGAAAAAGATAATTGATTCAGTGCCTGAGTTTGACGATGGAGGTACATATGAGAGCTCTTTCTTATGGTTGCATGAGAAATTTTGTGTTGCGTCCAGGTAACATGTGCTATGGTGTTTCTGGCAGGGATAGAGAACTCAGATTCGATTCTTAAGCATTTGGTTGATCATATGAGACCTATGCTCATTAATTCACTGAAGGAGAGACGAAAGAAAATCTTCACAGAGAATGCAGATAGAATGAAGCGCTTGATTGATGATCTACAGAAAAAGCTTGATGAGGTTGAAACCATCGGCTTAATATAGTTTTATCTTTAGACTGACAACCTATCTTCCCACTTTTTCTCATCTTGGAGACGTTTTATCATTTCTTTTGTCAACATAAATGTTTTATCGTATAACCTTAATTTTTTTTACTTTTTCTTTCGCAGTCTTTCCTAAATATGCAGCTGTACGAAAAAGCGCTAGAGCTATTTGAAGACGATCCATCGACATCTGTAAGCACTTTCACTCCAGTTTTGCAACCTGCACTTGCTACTTCAAGAATATAGTGTAAAGATTCGTATTCTTTTGGGCTTAGGTTGTTTTACATAGGCATCTGCTGAGAACAACAGCAGCTACTATTGCTGATGCACTTCTTCATAACTTGGTAAGTCAGAAATAAAGTGTGATTTCTAAGGTTATCTTCTTATTGATATAACTAATTAAGCTTCGGTTATCAACACAGGACGTCCACAACAAACTGAAGAATGGTATTGAAGCTGAAGATTCTAAAGCCCAGGATCCAGTTCTGCTTGATTCTTCTGAAAGAACGGCCCTTGTATGCAAATTCGATCACTAATCTAACTTAGTACTTTGTTGTTGCTCTTGAATAATGCCAATTGATGTTCGACCCCCTCATGTTTCCATCCTTTTGGGCAGGCTAAAAATCTCCCTGGTTCATTTTCGAAAAAAGCCCTTGCATTAGTTGAGGCATTGGAAGGAAAGGTGAGGTCTTAGTGAATGATAGACGTATTTTGTAGTTGAAAACGTGGTGGCTGTTTCCTTTTGGTCTGCAATCTCGATGTTGATATTCAGCTAAACGTTCAATTCTGGTAGGGAGTCGGATATTGAAACCTGTATATAGATGTAGAATAGCCATGGGACTGAGAGGAATCTTTTGTTACTACTTAGGCCTGTCCACTATATTAAATTTCTGCTTCACTGATTTTCCTTTGCCTAGTTAATCACCCTTTTAAAGAGTGCTTAAAACCTTGGTTGATGGGATAATTCGTGTTTCAGCGCGTAGAGACTTTCATGACCACCTTCAGAGACCTGGCAGAGGAAAGGTATTACATTTTATATAATGAGGAATCTCTGAAACAGGTCGTTTAATTTTCACCAGATTTGGACTGAATGTTAGCCCCATCTGTGCAGTGGATTGGTCTTGAAAAAGCTTGACAAAAAACTTGAAAGAACTCTCCTACATTCATACCGTAAGGTGTGTACGACATTGCTTTAACATATCAAGACGACTGTTTTTTTAATCTCTTTTCAAGAATAACAATATTTCTGCTGCTCGCAGGATTTGATATCTCAAGTTTCTACTGAATCGGACTCTGTTGCACTTCTCGCTAAAGTTGTCTCTCTTCTTTATATTAAGGTGAATATTCGTGCTTTTGTATCTAAATTCTCTGCTTAAAATAGGGTTTCAAACGACGGTTGGAAAATTGGTCACAGGTGCATAATAAAGCTTTACAAGCCCCAGGAAGAGCGATTTCTGCAGCTATTTCACACCTGAAGGTATTGCAACGTTGGATAAACATCCACTACCGGATAATATATAACTTATTCTCAACCAGCCATTCTATAAGAGAATGTACAAGCAAGGATNCTATTTCACACCTGAAGGTATTGCAACGTTGGATAAACATCCACTACCGGATAATATAACTTATTCTCAACCAGCCATTCTATAAGAGAATGTACAAGCAATGACATTTAATCAATCACGCATTTTTAGCATCTAGTGACTGTCTTTCTCAAACTCTGCAGGATAAACTAGACGAATCCGCTTACAAGACTCTGACAGATTACCAGACGGCAACTGTTACTCTTCTTGCCTTAATGTCTGCTTCTTCCGGCGAGGTTCATACCCTTCTCGCTTTATTTCTGGGCATAAACGGTTCACTACTGACCTCTCTTTCATGCACATGTACAGGAACATGACTGCTCCGCAGATAGAATCTTGACCAAGCGGGAACTTCTCGAGAGCCAAATGCCACTGCTTAGAAACCTCGTCATCGGCGAATCACAGCCAAAAGAAATCTAAGCAAACAACTTCTGGTCACAAGGTTCTTTCGGTGTTCTGGTGATAACATCGAGTGATAACTACACTAGAAAGTTGGTAGGTCTAGACAAAACTGACGTATGTTTTGCAGAGTTTAGTTATGACCTTAAACCTCAAAAGATTTGTCTGGCTTCGTATTGTTACTTATCAATGGGCACATCTATACTTTAAAACAGCCTTACTGAAACTAAGTGACTTATTAAAATTTTATTTTATTTGATACAACGAGACCGATAATGATTACAGGGAAGAAAAACCATAGAATACATAAACCATTTATTTCACAGCATCACACTTCTGTTTTCCAGATTCCAAGTTCGAGATTTTCTTCAGCCGGAAATATCAATAGACTTAACCTCAGGCTTCTTCTCCGGCTCTTTGGGCACCGTAACCGACAATACACCATTCTCCATAGTTGCCTTCACTTCTTCCACTTTCGCATTCTCCGGCAGCCTAAACCTCCTCATGAACTTCCCACTAGACCTCTCCACACGGTGCCACTTGTCACTCTTCTCTTCATTCTCGCTGCTTCTCTCACCACTTATCTGAAGTATGTTACCATCTTCAACCTCCACCTTCACCTCTTCCTTCTTCAGTCCAGGCAAATCAGCCTTGAACACATGCGCCTCAGGTGTCTCCCTCCAATCCACTTTAGCATTTGTGAAGGCTGCCACGTCCTTAGCTGGTGCGTTCGCTAACCCTGATGGTGTTAAGAATCCTTCAAACGGATCCCAAACGTCAAGCGAGAATGGGTCGAACACGTTTGTTCTTCGTCCTCCAAAAAAGCTCGGAATCAGAGACATTGTTTCTAAACTTTCTTTCGCGTTTTACTCTGTTTTAGTATTGCTTTGTTTCTCTGCTCTTTGCTGTTTCAAAGACACATGTACGAGCACATATATATAGGGAGATCGAAATGGGAGAGTAGAGGATAAGGTAGAGAATGTGCTGCAAGTTTCTTGAAGATTCAAGGCTCTTCTCTTTTCTTTTCTTCTTTATAATTTTGTATCCAAGTGTCGTTACTAGATATCTCATGTGCTTTCAAGAAGTTTCTGAGTTGAGACGACATACAAATCATCAGTACATGGGCTTTTCGTGGGCTTTTTCATGGGCTTTAATACCGTTGCCCGTTTATGAATTTCTTAATATTTCGAAAAGTTTTATATTGTATTATCGATTTTTTATGAAATCGAAATAAAGCAATTCAAATACATAAATATACATTTAAATATACTAACACATATAGAATATTAATTAATAATATTAACTAATAATTATTTTGTACATAACCAGATTAAACTCAATCAAAATTCTCCAACCATAGTTCTTTTTTTTCTTCTATACTTAATTTGGTAAAATCTCTTTTTTCTCTACTTTCAAGAAAGTTATACAAAGCTGCCGACAAAAGGAAAAACCTCAAGATATATAAGCATAAAGTAGAAGAGACCTTTGGTATTTCCAAGTTTCAGCTTTAAGATGTGATATGTGAGGAAGAAGACTAATCTAAAAGTCTAAAACCATGGACATAGACGTGGGATAATAATTATGCCTGGGCTTCCATTGATCTCGGAGTACTTATTTAACCTAAAACATATAATTTCCAAAACCTTCACTATTACATCACATCCATCAATTTTTGCCAGCCACTAAAATGATATTAATATATTGGTTGCGTTGTCTTGTTAGGTAATTAATAATACGATTTTACAGAATAATGTCACAAGGAGCATTAGTGGTATCTTATTATTTCCAAATAATTAAATTATAACATGTGTCATGTTCCATTTGGCTCTATAATGGAGTGGTTAAACTTAATGTTAGTCATTCCCTTAAATCTTGCATACCCAAAAAGATATGCATAAATAGCTTTTAATCTTTTTAATTGTTCTTGAAAACTTTGCATCTATATAATAAAAAAAGAAATTTCAAATATAACTACAAACAGAATAAATAAATCAATGCTGTTTACAAAAATTAGATTGGCGAGAATTATTATTTTTAACATATAATATAGTCAGAGTGCACAATGCCCGAAAAGAGTTTTCATGATTTAAAGTTATTTCTTCATTGATATTGTCGGAAGTTTATATAATAATATGTCGAAATTAACAAAAAAATATCTCCAAGAAAAAGTTGACTTTGTTGCAAACACCCACCATAGACACCTGAAAATGAATAAAGAAATATTTCCGTAAGATATTTTTAAATTTTATGTTTTTTCTGAACTTTAAAAAATATTTTTGAACAAAAAGAAAACTGTTTTTTTTTTCTCGTTCACTTATTAAATGCGACGAAGAATTTACGTTTTTAATCATTTTCTGGAAATTCTTATTTCTCATCTTTCAACCATTTAAAAAAAAGAAGAAAAAAAAACAGCTAGAAAATTCGTTTCATTCAATTTTGGTCGTGATATTTGATAACCTTTTT
Organism: Biscutella auriculata; assembly: GCA_900406285.1. Taxonomy (NCBI): domain Eukaryota; kingdom Viridiplantae; phylum Streptophyta; class Magnoliopsida; order Brassicales; family Brassicaceae; genus Biscutella; species Biscutella auriculata. The sequence goes on along the minus strand of OVAO01003773.1, from coordinate 622 downwards.
TGCTTTCATCTTCTTTCTCCTTCTCTCTCTCTCTCTCTGACGGAAGAAATTAAAATTTTAGACCTTGAATTTGTGTGCAGTGATCACAAATCACAAGGAATCAAACCTTCTGTTACCAGTCTGTTCTTTGCTGTAGCCTACTCTCATTTACCAGTACATTTTTTTATTTAAAAAACTCTCAAAATTCTTGGTTCTCCTTTTCTTGATCATCCTCAAAACTTTGGTCTTACATGGGACCGTGATTTCTTGTCTTAAAAGGTATAATGGTATTTTCTCTCTGCTTAGTTTTTTTTCAGTTTCTTGACTTTGTTCTATTTTTGATCTTAGAAAGTTGCTATCTTTGCTGCGTTTTAAGTTCTTATGAGAAACCCTAGTTTCTCTCACATCTTGCTTGAATCTATCTGATTGATTGTTACTCCCGATCTGTTGATTATCCAGGTTTTTTGAGTCAAGATGGGTGTTGAAAATTTCAGAACTTTCATTTGGGTTTCAACGATTTCGTTCTTGATTTGCATCTGCCATGGATTCACACCTGTGGATAATTATCTCATCAACTGTGGCTCATCAAGCAATTCGACTTTAATGGGTCGAGTCTTCATGTCCGATAAGCTCTCCTCGAACT
>OVAO01003772.1:0-10890 GCA_900406285.1 Biscutella auriculata | reverse complement strand
TAGAAATGAGTAGCTTGATCAATCCCAACATCACCCGAAATCAATTACCATTCCAATCGCTTAGTTTATCTTTTATAGTCTTCAATTCTTGATCATTGCTTGTGTTACTTGTTATTGCAATTAGTAGAAAACTATTGTTTTTATTGGTATGCATATTGTTGTGACAAACAAACCCATCTTATTTGCCAAAACTTAGCAATCTCTCTATAGATTTAGTGAGTAGTCACTCCCGGTTTTGGATCGATAAAACCCCGGGTCAACAACCCATTATACTACATTGACTAGTAGCTTTTGCCCTTCATTAGTAAATAGTGAAGTGGTAAATTCTTACTTATACGAGTCGTAGTCCAGAAACTCATTAACGTAGTCATAGGGTGGTGGTGAGGCGATGACCCTCCTTGGGCGCATCTCATATGTTGAAGCTCGAGGCGAGGAGTCTTTGGTTTCTTGCTCAATCCCCACTACACTTGTAGATCTCCTCTGGTAGACTCGTTCTGGTTCAATGTAGCTGGGAGGAGAAGCCTCATATGTGCGTCCCAAAGAAGCACTGGTTCTCCTCATGAACAACTCGGTAACCCTGCTGAACTTGTCTTCATACATTGTATGTTTCCTATGAGCATCATTCTTCACCTTTTTCAACTCGTTGTTTACTATCTTCAACTATGACTTAGTCTCTTTCTTCATCTTCTTCAGCTCGCTCTTAGCCTTCTTGGCTTCATTAACCGTTAACCTGAGAATCCTGTCAAGGAACCGGATCCAGCGACCCTTCCTGCGGTTGCCCTTAACAAGATCGCGCATCATACCTTACTAAGTTGGCACAAGCAACAACTCAACATAGTCCGAGCACTCCCATAGATGGGTGCCTAGCAGCTCTGAAACCAATAGTGCGACAGGGTTAAGCCCGCGAGGATCATACTGGTCAATGGCATGAGGATCGAAGATGATGTTGGCTGGATTACTCAGGTTCGTAATCTGCTGATTAAGAAGGAGCACATGGAGCTCGGCTCACGTTACTACCTTGAATGAGTAGACATATCCTCCTACAACTTGTCCCCTTAGGTAGTGGGTTCGCTGCAATGGTCTAAGAACCGCATAGATGTAGGTGTATCGTCGAGTGGAGCCCTAACATACTTGAACAATGGCGTAACTAATCCCCCCAAAGCTGACTTGAGGTGTGGTGTATGTGCCCATATTACATCTCTCCTACAGCTCAACCATCTCACAACAAAACGTGTACATAATACTAGGCCTGCTTTCCTCTAAACCTAGAAAAAACTGTGGTCTCCTCTATACTCGCGCAGAATAGGACCCACTTCGAGATGCATGAAGTTCATTTAGTCGGTCTTATATATCATGTCTCACGCCTGCGATAGAAGGAGTGAGCAAATACCTTCTGCACATAGCGCACATCTGGAGGACGGATAGAGACGGACTTGGTCTTACCCTCATTGAAGATTCCTCTTCCAATCTCGGAGTTAACAAGTTTGTTCTCATCAGCTTCTTCTTTAAACTCGTGTCTCCCAAGGAGCAGGAAACCATAGATCTCAACAATCGCACGATAAGGAACATGGTAAGGCTTCTGGCAACACTTTAATACTTTCTTTCGGTTTAGACTAACTCAACTCGTAAGGGCTAACCTAACCTATTTCGAATCTCTAAAAATAGACTAACTCAACACGTAAGGGCTAACCTACGCCTAGAACGACTCCTTAGACACCTAACATTTGTCACTGGGTGCTAGACTAACATTTGTAGATAAATGAGACATACTCTAAATTCCCTAAACCCTATCTATGAAAACAGACTAATCCGATCTCGTCAGGCTAACATACACCTAGACTAACTCTTCAAACACCTAACGCTTGTCATTGGGCGCTAGACTAATAGTTGTTACACAAGATCTATTTTGGTTCACTAAACTAGTTTATTCTACCCTAAGGACAAAATTCCTAGTCTAAACTTTTCCTAGTTTGTCGATTTAAGTGATCTAATTAATTGCTTGTCAGGTTTAAATCATCCTAAACCTAGATCTAGTTTGTCAGGCTAGACCTAGATAACAAACCTAAAACTAGTATAGGTTCCTACTACTTCCTATTCTCTAAACCTAAATAAGCATGAACCCTAATTCTCCTTTTGTGAAAACCCTAAATTTAATCTATTGAACTACTCAGACATAATAGATGCAATCAAACAAATCATTATTGAACCATGAAACAAAAGCTGAAATAAATAACAAGGTTTCAAGATACAGAATTGCCATATCGGATCTATCACCCTACCATAATCAAAAACCAAAAACAGATTGCAAAGTAACCTAAAAACAAAATAAACTAAAAATTAGAACTCATTAGAAAAACAGATTCTTCTGGTGCTTTTATAGTCCCTTGATGACATCGCTAGGGTTGCGTGTGTGCCCGAATTTAAAAATTTGAATCTGGAAAATTAGGGTTTTCGGTTCGATCGAACCACCCTGGTCTTGAGACTTGTATTGTGTGAATTGCAGACGATTCGAATGAACTAGAGTGGTTCAATCGAACCACACCTCACTTCATCAGTCAATCAATTTCTTCTGGATCAAACTCACTTGTGTTTCTTGGGGCAGTGGTCTGATCGAACCAGATGTGGTTCGATCAAACAAAAGGTTTGAGGGATCGAGTTTCTTATAATCTTCATGTAATCTCGTCCAAAGGCTTCCTTTCTCAAAATAGACTCTAAATTGACGTGATCCTTGTCCAGGATTGATGGCTTTGGCGTAATAAGCTACTTGTTTTGAGGTGATATGATCAGAGGTTGCAGGAGATGAGAATAAATGATTGATTCAATACGATATGATGCGAAATGGTGATACGGTTGGTGTAGTATGGTGGTTGGCGGAGTGGATGAGCAAAACGATGATGATGATGATGATGATATAACTAAATGATCTATGAACTGATCAAATGAAGAGAAAGACAACTGCTACTTAGATGATTCACACAAAAAGTAGATAGAATTTCTTCGAAGAAGAAAATGAGATTTGTTGGATTCACTCCAATCTTTAGTAGAACACTCAATGATCCAAATATGTTATCACAAACAAAATGATGAATGTTTTTATTGGTAATGCCGTGCATAATATATAGAGGAAAGAGATGACAAAGACTCCTCCTTGAAAATTACTGAACACTATAAATAAGGCAAAGACTACATAAATTCAAAATATGACTTTTCGGCTCCTTTTACTTCTTTAATTGCTTTTTCAAACCTTACACCTTATTTAAAGTATTTAACTAGATCAAAATGTTACTAGGTAGTATAGATGAAAGTAATTTATCTACCCTCATTAAAACCTTTGCTTGAGAAAACCCAAATGGGACAAAACCGAAGTATAGGAAAATAGTACTAGCACTACAAGAAAATGCGCGATTAGCGACTACAAAGAGCGACTCCAGAAGTAGTCGTAGATATTTGCGACTCCTCGGCGACTCAAGAGCGAATCCTTGGCGACTACCAAAGAACAGTGGAACTTTACTCGTAAAAGGGCGACTCCACAGTCGTAGTCGCTAAATAGTGACTACGTAGCGACTCCCAGTTAGAAGTCGTTATTTTTTTGCGACTAAAGAGTGACTACAGTCCGTAGTCGCAATCTTTTGCGACTAAAGAGCGACTACAGTCTGTAGTCGCAATCTTTTGCGACTAAAGAACGGCTCATATGGAATGTGGCGAATGGAAAACGGCATTCAGATGACAACTGATGCAATAGTCAGATACAAAGTCACTTTGGAGTCGCTTCTGAGTCGTAAAAGAGCGACTCCAAAGCGACTCATGTTCAATTTCAAGTTTATTTCACCATATCTTTAAATTAGAATCACTACGGATCCTATATACTCTATTTGGTATCATAAAACCATTACTTAACTTCAATTATCTACTTTAAAAAAAAATAAAAAATTTGAAAGGACTAGAATTGTCGCATAAGTATGACATAAGCATTACACTTAACAGGAAACCTTATTCATCCGAGTTGATCATAAATTGTTCTAATGTTTATTTCATTCAAATTACATGTTATAAGAGTTTATATATTTAAAACTAAAGACGTCTCCATAATTTTAATTTGGTCAACAGTTTTAAAAAATACTTTAACAAAACAATTTTTTATTTTTCGTATTTAAGAAGTTGCTCTGGAGTAGCTCTTTTGCGACTCTAAATCGACTACTTGTTTAATTTTAGTCCATTTCACCATTTTTTTAAATTAGAATCGCTTCAGGTTGTATATATTCAATTTGGTATCATAAAACCATTACTAAACATCAATTATCTACGTTTGAAAAAAAAAAATCAATCGACCAAAATTGTTTCATAAGCATAACATAAGCATTACACTTAACGGGAAACTTTATTCATTCGAGGTTATCATAATCTATTTTAATATTTATTTACTACGAATTGAACGGTTATAAGAGTTTATATATTTGAAACTAAAGACGTCTCTGTGTTTTTTAGTTTGGTCAACGGTTTAAAAACACTTAAACCGAACAAGTTATTAAGAAAACAAAACACCTTATATACTATTACTTGTATACAATTATCGAATTTGTAACATGGCTCACTGGTTCTTAACCCATACTTAGGTCCTCCCCCTTCCCATAGCTATTTTGCGACTCTACAACGACTACTTGTTTCATTTTAGTCCGTTTCACCATTTCTTTAAATTAGAATCGTTTAGGTCGTATATAATCAATTTGGTATCACAAAACCATTACTAAATTTCAATTATCTACTTTTTTAAAAATAAAATTTTGAATGGACCAAAATTGTGACATAAGTATAACATAAGCATTACACTTAATAGGAAACCTTATTCATCTGAGTTGATCATAAATTTTTTATGTATTTGAAATTAAAGACGTCTCGATGTTTTTTTAATTTGGTAAACGGTTTTTAAAAATAATTAAACCAAACAAGTTATTAAGAAAACCAAAAACGCTAGATATTAATATATTTAAGTTCTGTTTTAATATACCACTAACATCGCAGTGGTCTAGTGGTTAGGGGATGTGATGATGGATAGACAGACCCGGCTCGAATCCCCCTACCCACATGATATTTGAGATTTATTTGGGGATGGCGGAGGAGGCCTCCTCCGGCAGCAGCCACAGTGGTGGCGACGGTGGACCCTCTGACGGCGACGGTTGGCCCTCCTCCGGCAACAGCGGCAGCGGTGGTCGACCCTCCTCCGGCGACGGCGACGATGATGGTCGGCCCTTGTCCGACGACGACGCCGGTGGTGGTCAGCCCTCCTTCGGTGACGGTGGGCTTTTTTTAGTCGTTAATCGTAGTCACTGATCGTAGTCGCTAATCGTAGTCACTAATCGTAGTCGATAACCGTAGTCACTAATCGTAGTTGTTGATGGTAGTCACTAACCGTAGTCGTTGATGGTAGTCGCTAACCGACAGCGGCAGTGGTCAGCCCTCCTCCGGCGACGGCGGGTTTTTTTAGTCGCTAATCATAGTCGCTGATCGTATTCGCTAATCATAGTCGCTAATCGTAGTTGTTAATCATAGTCGCTAACCGTAGTCGCTAACCATAGTCGCTAACAAGTAACACATCGATCACAAACACGTTCTAGGTCTCTTCGCATATGCGGCCAATAGAAATGATCTTGCAACGTCTTAAGGGTTTTAGAAACACCAGTGTGTCCCATCAATCCTCCTCCATGAGCTTCCTTGACTAATAAACATCTTAAAGAACCATTAGACACACAAAGTCGATTTTCATAAAATAAAAACCCCTCTTGCCTAAAGTAATGGTTAATCACAAATTTCTCATAAATGCTCTTTAAAATCATGATCAGTAGCATACAACTCTTTTAATTGTTCAAAACCAATAACTTTAGAACTTAAATTAGAGAGAACAGTGTACCTTCTTGAGAATGTGTCGGCTAAGACATTATCCTTACCTTTCTTGTACTTGATCAGATACGGAAATATTTCAATGAACTCAATCCACTTAGCATATCTTTTGTTGAGCTTTCGGACCTTTGATGTGCTTAAGAGACTCATGGTCCGTATGAATCACAAAATCTTTTGGCCAAAGATAGTGTTGCCACGATTGTAGAGCTCTCACCAACGCGTATAATTCTTTGTCATGGGTCAAATAATTGAGTATGGATCCTCCAAGCTTCTCACTAAGGAATGCTACTGGTCTTTTATCGTTCATTAAAACAACACTAATACCAATTCTATTTGCATCACATTCAATCCCAAAAGTTTTAGGAAAACTCGATAGAACTAGAAGTGGGGCATTAGTAAGCTTCTCTTTGAGGGATTGAAATGCTTCTTCTTGAGATTGACCCCATTAGAATCTCACGTCCTTCTTGATCACTTTAGTTAGAGGTGCGGCTATTGTGCTAAAATTCTTCACAAAACGCCGATAAAATCTGACAAGACCGTGAAAAGATCTCACATCGCTAACAGACTTAAGACTCGGTCAATCTCTTATAGCTTTCACTTTTTCCTCATCCACGTTCATATCATCTGCACTTACAACAAAGACTAGGAAAAATAAGTTATCCGTACAAAATGTGCATTTCTTAAGATTATCATAAAGACTCTCTTTTCGTAAATTTTCCAAAATCGAGCTAATATGCTTATGATGCTCATCTAGACCTTTGCTACAGATCAGAATATCATCAAAATAAACCACAAAAATATGCCGATGAATGATCTAAGCACATGATTCATTAAATGCATAAAAGTACTAGGTGCATTAATTAAACCAAACGACATGACTAACCATTCATGTAAACCATATTTCGTTTTAAATGCGGTTTTGCACTCATCACCTTCTTTCATTCTAATTTGATGATATCCACTTTTTAAATCAATCTTAGAAAATATGGTGGAAACATGCAACTTATCAAGCATGTCATCTAAACGAGGTATAGGATGTCGATAATTTATAGTGATATTGTTGACGACACGACAATCGACACACATCCTCCATGTACCATCTTTCTTTGGTACAAGTAACACTGGAACAACACATGGACTCATGCTTTCACGTATATGTCCCTTTCTCATGAGCTCATCTACTTGCCTCTACAACTCCTTAGTCTCAACCAGATTTGTACGGTATGCGGCTTTGTTTGGTAATGAAGTTCTGGGCACAAAATCAATTTGATGTTTGATTCCTCTTATAAGTTGTAATCCCTCTGGACTATCCTCTGGAAAAACATCTTTAAAATCGTGCAAACAGTTGTGCATCTCAGTCAGATTAACCGGCTCCAAATTAGTTAAACTCGTTAGAGTTTCTTTGAAAACAAAAAGAAGAATCAGATTATTAGAGAGATAGGATTTCTTAACCTCTTTTGATTTGATAATGAGATTAGATTTTTCAGTAGATACTTTCTCCTTCTCCTCTTGATTCTTGAAATACAACCGATCTTTATAGACCTCTTGAGGTCTCATAGGCACAAATATGATTTTCTTACCGTTAAACATGAAATAATGTTTGTTGGTAAATCCATCGTGTACCACTTTGCGATATGTTTGTCATGAACGTCCTAAGAGGATATGACTAGCTCCCATAGGCAATACATCACACACAATGTTGTCTTGGTACTTGTCAATTCTCATTGGTATGGTGACTTCATCACGAACCTTCATTTCACCACTTTCGTTGAGTCGTTGTAGTTTGTACGGTCTTGGATGCTTTCGAGTCTTTAGACCTAATTTATCAACCATGGACATACTGGCCATGTTAGTGCAACTTTCTCCATCAATGACGAGGTTACATACCTTTTCTTTAACTAAGCAACGGGTATGGAACAAATTTTTTCGTTGTATAAGTTCTTCCTTCTTGGTTTGTAAGTTAAGTGTTTGTCTAGCAACAAATAGTTCTCCTCAAAGTGGTAGCTCTTCATACTCTCCCTCTTGAGAGGTGACCTCATCCTCACTCTCTTGCTCAGGTTGGATCTCTCCATTATCTAAAAGGATAAACAACTTTTTGTTAACACATTCATTTGCAAAATGACTCATCCTTGGCATTTGTAGCACTGAATGTGTGTTTTGCTTCTGCTTGGATTAGCCACTGATTCTCCCTCGATGTCACTCTTGGATTATTCTTTAAGATTAGTAGTAAATGTCTTGACATATTTTTGATAGCTTGGTTTTATCTCCTTAGACTTGTACGAACTCGAGGTAAAGTTTGTTCGAGATGGCTTACGACTTAATTGTTGCTCAATGAGAATTTCCTTGTGTAACAAGTCCTCCATTTCAACATATGTTTGCAGCTCCAACTTGTCTTGAATTTCCCTATTAAGACCACCCATGAATTTTGCCATAGTAGCTTCATGGTCCTCTTGAATATCGACTTTAAGCATAAGCGTTTCCAACTCTTGGAAATATTCATCTACATTCTTTCCACCTCGATTCAGCCTTCTAAGATGTTGATGTAGCTCATGGTAATAATGATTTAACAAAATCATTTCTTCATTATAGTTTTGAGTTGATCACAAGTAGCGATATGTTCCTTGCCAACTCTTCTTCTCGTTGTTACAGTTTGTTCCCACCATGTAAGAGCGTAACCACTAAACTCCTTCATGACTATCTTAACCTTTCTGGCCTCGGGAGGTTGCTTACAATAAAAAATGAGATCCTTTTTCTTTTCCCAATCGAGATATGCATCATGATCATTTTTACCGACAAATGTTGGCATCTTTAGTTTTATGTTGTCAAATTGATGTCGCCTTTGAGGTACTGGTTCTTCTCTTCGTCTCCTTCGCTCTCCATCACTTATCTGACTTCTCCTACCATGTGTTGAACTGGAATAATAGGAATATGTAGGCAGTGACACTTCTTCACCATTTTCTCCATTTGCGGGTCTACGATGGTGTGGTCTACGAGCTGATGGTTTGCGAGGGGCTGGAGGTGTTGTATCATTCTTTTTTCTTAGCCAACATCTCTCTCATAATTTGCCTCATATCCTCCATCATCAGTTTCGTTTCATTCGCCTTATTTGTTTCTTCCTCATAATGACTTCCCATCGGTTTCTAACGACAAAGACAACAAAAAAACAAAAAACGAATCAAAGCAACTATGATTGAAACGACTCAAACACAGAAGGTATATCAATGGAAGATGACTGTTTTTATAGAATATGAACTGTCATAAAAGAAGATGAACAATCAGATTTTTTGTAAGCAAAAATCGCATAAAAATCGTAAAATGAAAGAGAAAGGAGACAATTAGCTACGTCAAAGTGCTCTGATACCACTTGACATGATCCTGGTCCGGGATTGATGGTTTTAGCGTGATAAGCTACTAGTTTTGAGGTGATATAATCAGAGGTTGCGGAAGATAAGAATAAATGCTTGATTCAGTATAATATGATGGGAAATGGTGATACGATTATGGTGGCTGGCGGAGTGGATGAGCAACCGATGGTGATGATGATATAATCAAATGATCTATGAACTGATCAAATGAAGAGATAGACAGCTGCTACTTAGTTGATTCACACAAAAAATAGACAAATTTTATTCGAAGAAGAAAAAAGGTTTTGTTGGATTCACTCCAATCTTTAGTAGAACACTCAATGCTCCAAATATGTTGTCACAACAAAAGGATATATGTTTTTATTGATAATTTTGTGCATAATATATAGAGGAAGGAGATGACAAAGACTCCTCAATGAAAATGACATAACCACAATAAACAAGGCAAAGACTACATAAATTCAAAATATGACTCTTCGGCTCCTTGGACTTCTTTAATTGTTTCTTCAAACCTTCCACCTTATTTAAAGTCTTTAACTAGATCAAAGTATTACTAAGTAGTATAGATGAAAGTAATTTATGTAGCCTCATTAAAACCTATGCTTGAGAAAACTCAAATGGGACAAAACCGAAGCATATGAAAATAGTACTAGATAAATCACTTAACTACTTAGTGAATACTTTGATCTTCTTGAAATATTTGAATGATGCTGATGTAGCTTGGTACTGCTTCCTTCTCCTTGTCTTGAGTTTTCATTAGCATATCCTCCATGATCTTAGCTAATTTCTTTTGTGTTGCTCCTTGTGACCGCTCTTCGGTATCTCTAACTTCTTGGAAATGTTTTGAACACACATTGTTCCAAGTTCAGTTTGTGAACCATCTAGAATCACATCACAAAAAGCACATACATAACTCGTTAGTGAATTCATAATCATACCAAAAAGCAAATTATAAACAGGACATATCAGTGGTAAAGAACCTTCAAGAGCGAGAGAACATGATACTACTCTTGAAGTTTCACTTGATGCGCACACATCATAGGATGCAGCAGCTGGCTGATCAGCCTCGCACAAAAAGAAATTATGTCAAACTACAACTGTATCCACGACAATTGATGGTCCTAAGAACATTGTAGAAGTTGACTCACAAGTTTTATTATCCTTACAAGATTCTGGATAAAAGTGGAGTAGTAGCCTATAAGCAATGGCGGATGCAGGGTAGGAGTACTGGTGGCACTTGCCACCATAAAAAAAAAATAATGAATGTAATATAGTAAAGGTAAAAATAATTGCCACCATAAAAAGAACATGTTTGCCTCTACATTTTTTTTGTGAGTTAGATTACGTGGTTAATTTTTTTTAATTGATTTATAATTTTTTTAATTGATCTATTTATTTAAAAATTAAAATATATTTCCATTTCATTAATTTTAGCCTATTAATAGTATGGTTAAACATATTTACTTTATTTTTATTTATAAAACCCCGAATTTATATATTTTAGTTTTAATTTTTAATTAAAATATATTTATAAACAAATATATTAGTTTCTACAAGAATTAAATCACACAATTCATTTTAATCTTTAATCATGTATCTAAAATTTAAAATTATTTAGTTATTTAATTAT
>OVAO01003771.1:0-10892 GCA_900406285.1 Biscutella auriculata | reverse complement strand
TGGTGTTTCAGACTTTGACAGAGGAGCCTATAAAGGTAACAAGGAAGCCATAAGATGAGCAAAGAGAGGAAGTGATGGATATTGGAAGAGAAAAATGAAGATAGAACCAAACACACAGAAAACGAAGAAACGGATCGATGAACAGAAAGCTGTATTGAAACAGAGGATTCTTCTTTGCTTCTGTGATTGGAACAAATTCTTCTCCAACTAGTAACAAAAACTAGTTTACTTGTTTTTCTTTGCTACAATAAAGTTCTATTGCCTTTTTACTGATTAACAGATAGTTAAAGTTAGCAGTGGTCGTTTGAGTTTCAATTTTTGGGTTGATGTTTTGATGATTCATTCAGTAATTTTATATTTTTTGTTAAGTTTATTTTGGATTTTTCTGGATTCAAGTTTAAGTCAAGTGTATGGAAATTCTTTCGGATTTTCATGGATTTAGTCTACGTTTGGATCTTTTCAATTGAAAATATTATAAAATACTCGAAATACTAATAAATTAAAAATTTATACCAAATTCATTTTTTTTTGTCAACAGCCAAATTCATGTAAAACTTATAGCAAAATAAACATTAAGTTAATAAAACATAAAAAGTATATTCTTTCTGTTTCAACACATCAAAAGTATATTCAACATATAAAAATCAATATCCTCTTATCTATTAAAAAAACATTATAAGCTACATGTTAAATCCATAATTTTTCTAATTATTTTATAATTTAAAACTTTAATATCTCAAATTAGTTGTCAAACACATTTATAATTAATTCTTTTTAGTTAATTATTGTTATTCGTATTGTCAAAATATATATTTTGATCAAATTTTCTTTGTTTATACTTAACTATTCATAATTACGAAAAATCTTCTTTTAGTTTAAAAAAAATTAATTTATTCAATAAACCATATATTCTAGAACATATTGTTCAGATTGTCACTTTTTTGAAACTTATTGTCCAAATTGACACTCATCAATACTATGTCACATTTGATGGAAGAAAGGGATAGCAAATTACAATTATATTCCTCATAACCCTAGCCTTAATTTCCCCTCTCTCCTTCGCTATTCTCGCTCATTCTCTCTTCACTAAATCGATTCTCTCCAAGCTCGAGAGAAAGATCACAATCGGTTCTCTTCTTTCAACTTAGTAAGCTCTCCTCTCTACGTTTCTCTTAGTCAGCTAATTTCTTTTGGGTTTCCAATTGAAGTTTATGCTCATCGATTTCAAAACTTGTTTGCTATTCTTCCTTTTTCCCATATTTGAAGGACATTGCAGCACTGATCGATATTGAGTCTTATATGAAGGAGGTTCGACGTATTGCTCTCACTAGCTCCGTGCTCTCCGAAACCCATTCTCGCCTTTCTTCGTCTGTTCCTATTTTTGTTTATTCTGTTTGTGTTTACACCAGAAACCCATTCTCGCATTTCTTCGTATGTTCCTCTTTTTGTTTCTTTTGTTTGTGTTTACACCAGTCTTAGTTTTTGGATTGAAATTCGCGAATTTATATTTATGAATGTGTCAAATTCACAAATTTTTATTCATGAATGTGTATTCACATTCTGTCCAAACTCACGAGTTTGTATTTTGTCCTCAAATTCACGAATTTAAATTTATGAATGTGATTTAGCAAAAAAAAAAGATAAAAATTTTAAAGGGCATTTTCGACAAACAACATCAAACTCTTTATCTAATTTGTCACTTTTTTCAGAGAAGTGACAAAATCGACAAATAGTTTCACCAAGTGACAAAATTGACAATTAGTTTTGAAAAAGTGACAATTCTGACAAATCTCTCTATATTCTATCAATCTTTTCAATTCAAAAATAATTATTTTTATTTAAAAATATATTTTATACGTTTCTTAAGACCTAATACCTTAAATCACTTACCAACACAATTATTTATTTTTTTCATCGATTATTATTTTGTATCATACAATACTTATTAAATAATCTTAGTAATTTTTTCTTCTTTAAAATTTTAAACAAATATTTAACTTATTGAAAATCACAAAAATCTTCAATTTATAAAATATTGACATATCCTCTTATTTACTACATAAAAGGAGAAATGGATGCTCTCCTAATTTAACATGTGACACCTCATTTGTATACAAAATATATTTATCTAATTGATATTATAAAATTGAATAAATTTTTTAATGTGGCATAGTGGTTAATTATATAATTTTCTGAATTAGAGGTTATGAGTTTGATTCTCCCTTACCTCATTTCTATTTATTTTGGTATTTTATCAAAACGACGACGTAGTTACAATTTGATTAGTTTATTTGCAATTTATGTGTATGAATGATATTATTGTAAAAAATATTTATTAGTGTTTTTGGCAGTAAAATCTATGTAAAATCATTATTCTAATAAAATATTTACGTACTTAACATAGAAAAATGAAATTTGTTATTTCTTCTTGATATAAATAAAAATATTAGAAGTACTCGATATATGACAAATAGAACAATAAATTTTAAGTTCCGCATGAAAGAGAACTCTTAGGAAAACATTGATTTTATTTTTTGTGTTTTGATGTATGATTAATATCGTTTGAATCTTCTTCAGTGAAATTACTCGAATTTGCGTCAAAATATTAAAAATAATAACATGATAAAGCATGTTATCATTATGTAAAACTTCGTGGAAAGATAAAAACTTTGATTAGAAAGTTACATTGAAAGACCAAAACACAAAAAAGAAGTTCAGTTGTTTGTGGTATACTGTTGTGAAAGTATTTTTCTTGAAATTTTATAATTTTTTCTTGAAAACCTAAAAAACAAAAGCAAAATAAATAATAAAGAAACATAAGGAAAATTTTAACTTCAAATTCTCCTCCAGAAACCATAAAGAAAATATTTAGTATGTGTGCTTCAAATTTGATTATTAATTAAAATATTTCTATCGACCAAATTTATTGACATGTGGTATAATAGATTAAAATTAAAATATAGTTTTAGAATCATAAGATAATAATTTATAGAACAAAAAAATTAAAATATAATTTTGATCCCAACATGGAAATATAAAATTTGAAGAAAATATAAATAATATCTTATTTATAACTTAAAAATATTGTATAAATATTTTATGGCATATTTCACAACAACTAGATAAAATATAAATTAATTTATTTATTCAAGTGTCCTAAATTAATATATAAGATAAAGAAAATTCTCATATTAAATATAATAAACTATCGGTTATGATTCACAAGTGAAAGAAAAAAGAACCAGACTTATAATAAACAAAATAAACTTTGAAACACATCAAAGAGATAAAATTAAAAAAAAATAGATGAAAACTATAAAATACAAAAACAATTCCGAAAAATAAAAAAAATAGATAAAATTATAAATTAATAAATGAAATGTATTTAGAAATACAAACTTTAAATGAAAATTGATAAATTTATAAATAATTATAATATTTGAAATTAGATAATAGATGTGAGATAAAGAATAATAAATATTCTTAAATATATATGAGAGATTATTATGATCATAGAAATATTTTATTTATATAATAAGAGGTAATAAAATAAATTTAGATAATTAGTGTGAGAACAAAAAAAAAGATATTTAAACATAATATGCAAAATAAATTATTAAAATCATAAAAAATTGATAAAATAAGATATTAAATAGTTATTTAAAGTTTGACTAAAATATTTTATATAATAAAAGAGATATAAAAGTACACTCGCGCATGCGCGGCTTATCTCCTAGTATACTTAAAGAGAAACATTTGAAGACACATGTCAACCCCAAAATCTTTCTATTTTTTATAATCAATAAAATTATGACCTAGAAGTCAAAATTTGAACAAAAATTTAATATGTTGACAAAAAAAACAACAATCTAATAGATACATTTAATTAAGTAAAACTTTTGTTAAATATTTTGATGATAACAATAACATCCGAGTATAACATGAATCATAACCTAGTATTCTATTAAAACATGATTTATCTATTTAAAATCATAATAAATTATTTAATTAATGACTAGATAAATAAAATTAGGTATATTTATAACAAACTAAATTAAATATATATATATATATATATATATATCTAATGAATTAAAATATTATTTTAAAAACAATAATATCATTATGGTAACAACCATATGCCAACAAATATTAAAAAATTAAAGCAGTAATTACTGATGCTAATTTATAGGGCGCAAATCTAATATTGTTGTAAAAAAAAAAAGTTGGTACAAGGGGTTGTTTTAAAAAAACAAAATAGTTGTCCCACATTTAATGAACAATTTTAGTAATAGATTAAAATGATCTAAGAAATAAAAAAATATTTAAAACTTCACCAAATATAAATTTATTTTGGAATAAAAAGAATACTAAAAAATTTTAAAATATCATTCATTAACAATTTTAATAATATATTGACTTTATCTATATCAAATCAAATAATATTTAAAATTTTTAAATTTATTGTATTATAAATTTCAATAATTCTACAATATTTTTAATCTAATACTAATTCTAACACTATTGAAAATTAATATCAAATCTAACAATATTTTAACTAATTAGATTTATTCAATATTATTCACGTTAAGTATGGGGTAAACTCTAGTTAAACATTAAAACGCAACAACATTCAAAACATTAAGACATATTGAATATTTAGGTATAAGTTTATATAAAATATTTATATAGTAAAATTCAAATTTTGGAGTCGAATCAGATTTTACCGTGGATCCGATCTATCTTAAATATATGATTCGTATGAATATTTTCATATTTTAATTTCAGATTCAAATACATATTTTACAGTTCGAATTCAGATTTCTAAGTCTTAAAGAACTGTTTCGTCAGTTTAACGTAAATATGACAAGTTAGAGAATCCCTCTTTTGGGCTCAGGACCCTCTCATTTCATTAGAGGCTTTACTTCTCTCTTTTGAGATTTTCCGTGGCTCTCATTAATCCTCAGCTCATTCGTCACTGTTCTCTTTCCTTTTCTGTGGCTAAAAATCTTCAAGTTCTTGAATCTAAAAAATTTCAAGTTCTCTTTCGTTAATTTCCTCCCCTTATCTTCCTTGCTAAGTCGATTGTTGGTCTTGTATCCATGTCTGTGGCTATGGATCGAGCTTTAATGGCAATGTCCTTGGAGGAAGAAGATGAACCCTTCGATCTTCCCAATCTCCCTCAGTTCTTCTCTACGGAGAGAAACAAGCTAAGCATCATCGGTAGGATTCTCAACCCTGATAGTCAAAGGATCTCTCAGCTTCTAAGGAATATACCCCGAAAATGGCAGAAGGTAGATAAAGTCAGAGGCATCGCTCTATCAGCTGAAAGATTCCAGTTTATTTTCAACAACAAGTTCGACCTTCAAGATGTTCTTGATAGAGGTTTCCAGACATTTAATGAATGGGGCTTAGTCCTGGATAGATGGTCCATCTCTCCTCCCGAGGATTTCCTTCAACTTGTTGATATTTGGGTTCAAATCAAGAATATCCTCATCAACCATTACAATGTGGAGGCCACCTCATCGCTTGGAGAATTGGTAGGGCACGTTCGTAAAGTGGCTCTGGATGAATCTAAAGCTCAATAACAATAACAAGATTTTGTTAGAGTTCTTATTAAGTTCGATGTTGCAAGACCACTAAGGAAATCTAAGGTCATAAATCTTCCAGAGGGTGGTTCAACTGAAATTTTCTTCTTCTATGAAAAAGTTCAGAAACGATGCTTCTGTTGTCATCGCCTCTCCCATGATAAATCCAAGTGTCCTCTCAATGAATTGGAGAAGAATCGGGTTTCTGCTTCATCCTCATCAAATATCATTCCAGTAAAATCTCAGTCTGTCCCAAAGCAAGGGGACCCGCTGTACGGAGTGCTGACAGAAAAGCAAGTAGGCATTAACCCTCTAGATGGAAGACCAAAGATAGCAAAAGAGGTGCTGGAGGAGATGAGGAGATACCTGGTATCTGCTAACCCGGATGAATTTCGCCTCAGAGAGGAAAAAGTGAAACTTTCCATCGCAACAGCTGAAAAAGATCCAGCAGCAAAAAAGATAGCTTTGAGATTTGAATCGCTTCCGATTGTCACTAAAGATCTTTTCGCAAGAAAAGGTCCGATTTTCTCTTATGAGAACCAGCTCTACCACCCAGCCAACTTTGATCCGCATAAGAGTTCTCCCGCTGCTCTCGAGCTTGGCCTCAGGACGTCATCGCTCCCTCCTCAAGGCTCTCATAAGTTGTCATCCGGAATTGTGGTTGGTCGAGCTGTGACAGAAGACCCTTCTCCTGTGACAGAAGACCCTTCTCCTGTGACTCAGGTATACTCAACAGAATGGAGTAATAGCACTCAACCTATTAGCTCTTCCGGAGTATCCCACCAAGAGTCAAGCTCTTCCAAAGCTAAGCGCAAAAGGCCTCCGAAGTCTAAAAGATCACAGGGACGACCTTCCGAGGAAGGTATCTGCAAGTCATCAGGTCGTCAGAAAGCTACTTCACTTTCAGTCAAAGGCACATCTACAATTCAAAAAAAGCAGACGAGTTAGATTGTGAAAAAACTCAAGAGTGGCATCAACATTGAGGTGTTCCCAAGGAGGGGAACATCTCCACCATCATGAGTCTTCTAAGCTGGAATTGTCAAGGTGTCGGTAGTGACCGAGACTTGACAATCCCCCGACTAAAGGAGATGCGTCAAACACATTTTCTGGACGTCTTGTTTCTCATTGAGACGAAAAATTGTCGTAATGTAATGGTTGATATTCAGGAATGGTTAGGCTATGGGTATGTATATACAGTCGATCCCATAGGTAAAAGTGGTGGGTTAGCCTTATTTTGGAAGAAGAATGTAAAGGTTTCTGTAAATATTGGAATCAAGAATCTTATTGATTGTCAGGTTCGAATTGGCTCCTCTTCTTTTGTTCTATCGTGTGTATATGGAGATCTGGTTCGCATGAATAGACCTCTGCTGTGGGAGAAATTATCGCGTACTGGTATTCAGAGGTCGGATAAATGGTTGATTTTTGGTGACTTCAATGACATTCTTCATAATGGAGAAACAACGGGAGGAATTGCAAGACCATAAAATCTTTTGCCCCTTTTGTTGATATGGTTCATGCCTGTAGACTCTCTGAATTAAAAAGCTTTGGAAACTCGTTCACATGGGGCGGCCGAAGGAATGATTTGTGGGTCCAGTGTAAATTGGATAGAGCTTTTGGGAATTCAGAGTGGTTTGATTCATTCCCGGGTTCGAACCAATCTTTTCTAGAGAAGCGTGGTTCTGATCATCGTCCGGTTTTGGTTTCGTTGATGGACGCGCAAGCTTCATATAGAGGTCAGTTTAGATTCGACAAACGTCTATTCAACAAACCGTTGGTCCATGAAGCCATAGTAGAAGCATGGTCTGATCCCTCTGCTACATCGATATCTGACAGTTTGAGAATCGTTCGTAAAGCCTTAAGTAATTGGAAGAGATCTAATAATCTCAATTCTAAGGATCGCATAATCAGTCTTCACAGAGAACTAGAAGTGGAACATTCATCAATGTTTCCTTCGACCTCCAAGCTGCAAGCCCTCAGACGAGAGATTACCTCAGCGTACCGTGAGGAAGAAACATATTGGAGCCAAAAAGCTAGAGAAAACTAGCTAAAGGATGGAGACTGTAACACTCGGTTCTTTCATGCATCGGTTAAGTCCTCTCGCTCTTCTAACCACATTGAGATGCTTTTGGACAAGAATGGTATAAATCAGTTTGTCGAATCTTCGAAAGCTGAGGTAGCCTGCGATTACTTTTCAGAGCTGTTCACGTCAACAAATCCAGGGAAATTTATGGGTATCTTTCATGACTTCGCCCCAAGAATCTCATCGGCTATCAACGAGCGTCTGATTTCCCCGGTAACTGCTCAAGAGATCGAAGTGGCAGTGTTCTCAGTCAAATCTTCAAGTGCCCCTGGTCCGGACTAGATGTCTGGATTTTTCTTCCAAAGTTACTGGGATGTTCTAAAAGACAAGGTTATTAAAGAGGTCCAAAATTTCTTTACTCAAGGTATGTTACAGCCAGATTGGAATTTTACTCACATCTCGGTTATCCCGAAGAAGTTAAACTCAAACCTCATGAAGGATTTGCGTCCCATCAGCCTATGTTCAGTCATTTACAAGGTCATATCCAAGGTTCTGGTATCAAGGCTGAAACCGCTTCTTCCAAGTATTGTGTCTCCTTCTCAATCAACTTTTGTTTCTGAGCGTCTTAATTCTGACAACATCTTGATCGCTCACGAAGTGGTTCATTCTCTCAGAACCCATCCTCCATCGGCCAAATCTTTCATGGCTATCAAATCTGATATGTCGAAACTGTTTGACAGAGTTGAGTGGCCTTATCTCAAAAGTCTGCTGGTAGCTTTGGGGTTCCATGAGATTTGGGTTAATTGGATTATGGCCTGCGTCTCATCAGTCAAGTATTCGATCCTGATGAATGGGCAAGCATTTGGTCTGGTCGAACCCGAACGTGGGCTCAGACAGGGAGATCCTCTATCTCCTTCGCATATGACATTCTCTTTATTTGCCGTGCAGAATTGGATCAAAGCAAAGAGTTACTATCAATCCTGAAAGAATTCGGGGATGCCACAGGTTAGAGAATAAATCTGGAGAAATCCTCAATTACTTTTGGGAACAAGATTAAGCCCAACATTAAAGTCCTTCTCCAGCAGAGCTTTCAGATTTATAGCGAAGGTGATGCCCGTTCTTATTTAGGTCTGCCCGAGTGCTTAAGTGGAGCAAAGGCTAAAATCCTTTCTTACATATCTGAGTAGTTGAAAGATCGCCTATCAAATTGGCTATCACATTCCCTTTCCTTGGGAGGGAAGGAAGTTCTCCTCAAAGTCGTGGCCTTGGCTATGCCAATTTACGCGATGTCAGTTTTCAAGCTGCCGAAATCTACTTGTGTATCCATTACATCAACTATGAGTGACTTTTGGTGGAATTCGGTTCAGCACAAGAAGAAAATCCATGGGAAGAAATGGGATAAGCTATGTTTACCCAAGGATTTAGGTGGTCTCGATTTCAAGGACTTGGCTTCTTTCAACCAAGCTCTATTGGCAAAACAAGCGTGGAGGTTAATTCTTTCTCCCAACAGTCTGGTAAGTAAATTTATCAAAAGCAGATATCACAAGGATTCAACTTTCATGGATGCTGTTATCGGTACGCGCCCATCCTTCGCATGGCGTAGCATCTTGTTCGGGAGAGAGCTTCTTCTTAAGGGGCTTGAATTAAACATCGGTAACAGTCTCGATACTTTTGTATGGGCAGATTGCTGGATCAAAGACGTTACAATGCGCCCTCCAAGGTTCAAGAACACTTTCATTGACTTTGATTTAAAAGTATGTGCTCTGATTGATACTAGGCGGCGAATCTGGAGAATAGATAAGTTGCAGGAATTATTTCATCAGGAAGATGTTTCTCTCATCTTAGCGCGACCTCCAGTGGTTAGTAAGTTTGATTTTTATTCATGGAAGTTTACTAAATCTGGATGTTTCTCTGTCAAGTCCGACTATCATCTTGCCTTTGAAGAGAGCCATCCCGAACTGATTCATGAAGTGATCGCTAAACCTTCCATCAATCCCCTGCGGGATAAGATCTGGTCTCTCCCAATACCGAACAAGATCTGGTCTCTCCCAATACCGAACAAGATCTGGTCTCTCCCAATACCGAACAAGATCTGGTCCTTTCTTTGGCGATCTATCTCTGGAGCTCTACCGGTCATGAATGCTTTAATCAAAAGAGGTGTAAGAGTGGACTCTAGATGTCAAGTTTGTGGTAATCATGGAGAGAGTGCCAATCACGCCCTTTTCATTTGTTCAATGGCAAGACAAATGTGGGCTCTCTCTAATATTCCAACCCCCGATGGAGGATTCAATTCTCAATCAATATATGCTAACTTCTACTATCTTTTGACCTTGAAATCTAAGAAGAACTTTCCTGAGGACCTGAGACATTTATTCCCTTGGGTTTTGTGGATTACATGGAAAAATAGGAATAAAGTCTTCATAGAAGGAAGGTTCTTCTCTCCTCTTGATTCTATCCGCAAGGCCGTCAGTGATAAGGAAAACTGGTGGGTTTCGCAAGATAATCCGAACAATTCAGTTTTAAACCATGCTATAGTTGCTCCAGTTCTGGTCAAATGGGCTCCTCCTCCTAGTGGCAGGTTTAAATGCAATGTGGGTTACAATTGGTTTAAGCATGAATTGATTGGAGATTTTGCTTGGGTCCTTAGAGATCATACAAGAAAGGTTCTTTTACATAGCAGGGCAACTTTTTCTTCGGTTAGCAACATTATTGATGCTAAATTCAAGAGTTTGATGTGGGCTATGGAGAGCATGTCGTTTCATCACATTGACAATGTTATTTTTGCATCCGAAGCATCGGATTTAATAGTTGTTATTCGCAGGCCAAATGCTTGGCCATCTTTTGGATTTTTTGTTGCCGAACTATCTCTTATTATGGATAGTTTCGTGGAGGTGAATATTCTTTTGGAACCGCTCGTAGTTAATAGAGGAGCTTCGCTCATCGCTCGAAGCGTAAAGAATCGTCACCGAAGGCAATCGTACGTCGCCGCCGGCGGCCCTCACTGGCTTTCTCCCCTTTTCGATGCTGAGCGGTTTGGCCTCTAATACTCTCAGGATGTGTTTATTCTTTTGGTATAGCCGTTGATTGACTCTGTTTATAGCTTCAACTTTTGCTCTGTTTTTAACGTCGGTGGTTGTATTGAATCCTATTATTCTATAGGTGTTATTCAGGTGAAAAAAAAAAAGAACTGTTTCGTAAAAAAAAAAAAGTCTTAAAGAACTGTTTCTTTTTTTTCTATTTCTTATAAGATCGAGAACTTAAAAGAAGATTACTAATTTCTTTTA
>OVAO01003770.1:0-10894 GCA_900406285.1 Biscutella auriculata | reverse complement strand
CAAAAATCACTCAAGTATATTTTCGAGAAAGTTTAAGTTCATAGTTTTATACATCATATGAATGATAAGATATAAAATATTTAAAATATATAAAATATGCAGTACGCTTAGACTGATACAATCTCTTCCACCGATATGTTACTAGAAAATACAACATCCTCTTGAATGGGATGGGAACTCTACCACTCGTTTCCTTGTACCGAGGTTGATGACAAAATCTGCAACTCATCAAGTCTGAATCTTGTCTCCAATACAACATACAATTAACCTCACAAACATCAATCGTCTGATACGGCAATCATATCCCTTTCACAAGCTTATGTACCTCGTAAAATGAAGATGGTGCTAAATTATCTTTTGGTAAAATCTGATGATAGTGTTCCGCAAATCCGTCGATAACTTCTTCACTCAAGTTATGATTTGTCTTCATTGTCATATAAAAGCTTGCCTCTGACATTGATAACACACCATCTTCACATCCCTGATATAGAGGTTGCTTCGCAACATCTAACATTTTGAAAAATTGGCGTGCCTCTAAATTCGGTTCCTCAGTCCTATGCCCATCATCAAAATACGTTGGTAACTGTTCTCACCAGACATCATTTACCATTTCAACCATTCATATGGGGTTTACTTGCACTTTTGGTTCTCCTACTTCCACTCTTGTTACACCGATATCTTGACTACTGCTACCATAAGTATACATCACTGACTCATCTTCCCCGCGCAGATACCATAACTTGTAACCCCCCCCATAAACCCATTGTTGTATAAATGCCTCCAAACTTTTGCAACGTCTACAAATCTATGATCTTACAAGTAGGGCAATGGCAGATTAGCTTACCTGTAGTCAGGGCGTTTTCTTGGTTCATTGGAAGTGCCATAAACTCTTGAAATCTAGAAGCGTATTCTGGTGTAAGATCTCCGGTTCTCGCAGTTTGATGTGATTTGTCTAACCACGAACGAAAATAATCACCATATGAATACATTTTTATTTCTGTTTTGAGAGGATTTTGATGGGAGAAGAATGCTTATAGTTTACAATGATAAGGAGGGTGGTATTTATAGGATTCTTGAAAGAAATTCTGACGGATTTCCGACGGTAATTGACGGGGTTTCATCCGTTAGAGACAACGTTCAAAATTTCGTCAATTACCCGTCGGAAATTTTGAAACTGTCATAACCCCTCAAAAGCCTGTCGAAAAAGTTTAATGGTCAAAACCCGTCAGAAACCCGTCGGAAATCCATCAGAAATTTCTTATGGATATCCAACGGTCACAATTCCGTCGGTTACCCGTTGAATCTCCGTCGAAAAAACTCAACGTCTATAAACCGTCTGAACCCGTCGTAACCCGTCAAAACGCCGTCATAATTTTTTAACCGAATTCCGACGGGCTCACTTCCATCGGAAAATTCCAACGGCACCTGACGGATTCCGACGGTTATGATACATTAATTTGCGCATCAATAATCCATCAAAAACCCGTGAAAATTTCCGACAGGAGTGAGGCCGTCAGAAATTCCGTCGGAAATCGAGGCGTTTTCTTGTAGTGCATGAATACATTAAAGGATCAAAATGTAAAGTTGTGATTGTATATTCTCTGTATATACTTCTTACTTTCTGTCTCTACTACAAATCTATATAAAATAACCATCTATCAATCAATAAAATAACTTCTTCTCACAAACCTAATATGGTATCATAATTTTTTAGGTTATAAGTTTAACCTCATTCCTTTATATTCCTTTATTATTTCTTTTTGGCCGCCGGCCAACTTCATCTCTTTTCTTCTTCATTCTTATCTTCTTTCGTTCTCTCTACACTTCTCTCTTTCTTCACAATAACTATGGCATCTAAGTCTACAATCAAAAGAACTTCGACTTTTAACTCTGCTGATCCTCAGAGCACGTTTCTTCAGTCAATAAGACGAGTGTGACGAAGCTTCGCGTGCAAAACTACATCATGTGGAGGAGACATGTTTGTACCTTGCTGGAGGGACTCGAACTGCATCGGTTTGTTGATGTTGATTATGGTCCACCCCTGATGGTTGTTGCTGATGGTGTCTCAATTCCAAATACAAACTATGCATTATGGCGTTGACATGACCTTGAAGATTTTATTGAGAAGATATTAGAAGGTCTTGGCGAAGAATAAAAACCCGAAATTGATGCGACCAGTGCTCGTGACAATCATGTGTCGTGTATGGAACTGTTTGATCGCTTGATCAATCGAGAAGCAATGCTTATCTACACGGATGCGCCATTTTTCGGTCTGATTCTTGCAAATATTGGTCATGCCAAGTCAAGCTACACGCCCAACAAGAACTCGCACTATGGCACAAATAGTCAGCTTCGTCTTCCGCCGACAGTGCACTCCCGCTCGTACCAGTCGACCAACTCCTCTCAGTTTAAACTTTGTTTTGCTTGAGGGCAAGCAAAAGATAAGTTTGGGGGAGTTGACATATAGTTTTTTTACGGTTCTGATCATATGTGTTCATACGTTTTGCATTAGTTTAGGATTCATTTAGAGTCCTTTAGGTTGCATTTGCATACATTTGACATTTCAGGCGCATAATTGGACTTAACTCAAAGAAATGATCAAAATAAGCAAAAACTGGAGCAAAATGACAAGTCTCAGAATCGGAGCACTAGTGTCGCCCAAGAGCAACGGTCAACCTGACCGGTGCACATCTCACGGATCAGATAGTGACCTCAGTACCGGTCATACTCGACTGGACCACACACCGATGCACATCACACGGAGAAGGTAGTGGGATTTGTACCAATCAACCTCGACCGGTACACCTCACCGGTGCAGAATGGAGAAAAGAGACAATGACCTGTGTACCGTTCAAGCTCGACCGGTACACCACACCGGTGATCACCCTAGACCAAGCTACGAAGATACCATACCAGTGACGGGTACCGGTCAACCCGACCGGTACATGTCCCACATTTTGAGTTTAATGAATTAAAATTCAGAAATAAAAATTCAGAAATAAAAACTAACTTATAGACCAGGGCATTCAAAATGGTCAGTTCTTTTCATGATAGCAGATAGTTCAATTCACACAATCGAACTTGTCTTATATCGAGGAATTTCTAATGTAAATTAACTCACTCCCGTGGTGAAAACCCTTTCCTAATCATGCAATCTAAATAATCCCTTAAAAGAAAGCACAATCAAAAAGCATTAAATTCAATTCCATGCAACAATATATAGTCTTAAAATAATCCCTTATATAAGATATATAAACAAAAAAATTCATATTTTCCGGAATTTCGTTGAACACCTTCTGGGCAATGAAATTCCTGAGATCTAGTCTGGGTTAGCTACTCCTATTCTAGCATTGAGATCATAAAATTGAAGAAGACATTATTTCTATCGGTCATAAACCATGCTATCAATCATAGAAACCCATTTCTAACTCTAATCCATAAGTTATATGTAACTACTCACAACTCATATCTAGAACACTTAGAGAGTTTCTAGACATGGTTTGTGATGAAGATTTAGATTTAGAAATGAAGAAAACAAGCAATCAATAAATAGAAATTAAAGAACAGAATTGTAAAAGCAAATCTAAGATTTAGAACTCTAAAATCAGAGAAAACTACTCCGAGACTTAAACAAAAACATGAAAAAATTACTTAGGATTTTAGTGCTTGGGCTCCCTTCATATAGTAAATCCAAAAATAACAAGTGAAAAGACAAAAAGCCATAAATCGGGGCCTGGTATCAGTCAGAATGACCTACCCTTGACCGGTGTGCTCTCGTCGTATAAGATCTGGGTAGTGTACCGGTCACCAGGTGTGACCGGTGTCTTGCCAGTACGTGCCATTGGGTATGCTCTACCCATTTGGACTGGTCACTAGACTTGACCGATGTGGTGACCGGTATGTTTTCTCCGATGCTTCTGTCCATTTGGATCGGTCACTAGGCCTGACCGGTAGTGTAGACCGGTGTGGTCCATCCGTCGGGTCTTCGTGCATTGCACCGGTGAAGGGCACCAGTCTTGTTGACCAGTGTGCTTTCCTGGTTTTTGAGACTTGAGCAGAATTGCTCCTTGATCACTCCTTTTGGTCCAATCCTTGCATGATTCCAACTCCACACCTAAAATGTCATATGTATGCCAAATGCAACCTAAGGGACTTTAATGTTTCATAAACTAATAAAAACACGAATGCAAACCGAGTTAAAAGCCGATAAAATCACAACACATCAACTCCCCCAAACTTATCCTTTGCTTATCCTCAAGCAATGCAAAGTGTCAGTAAGGGAGCGAGGTTTGAAATAGGCGGGAATCTCACCTAAGTGGTTGCATGCAAGGCAACAGTGCAGATAATTTCAGACAAACAAGAAAGAGTTAATCCACAACTTAAAGCTTCAAACACCTAAGTATCCAAACTGACCGTAAATCGGGTTTTATCACAAGGCATCCTGATGACATATAAATGAAGAGCGCAATCTCAAGCGATGGGAAAGCGGTTTATTCCCTACTTCTCAACCCTTTCTGAACCTTCAGGTTTCTAGTGGATTCGGGTTCCCTTTCTCATCTCATTTCCTAATTTATTCTCTTGCCGCAGGTTGGGTGAGAGACCAAGTGGTTATGCACTCAGACCGCCAATCCCCTTACAACGATCTGGTGTGGCAGGTTGAGTGAGAGACTAAGTGGTTATGGACTCAGACGTCCATCCCCTTACCACGCTCCACGGCAGGTTGAGCAAACGTCCAAATGTTTATGCATACGGACGCCTAACCCTTACTGCAGACTTCATGACAGATTGACATCTTTCCCCTTATCACGGTGAATTAGTAGCGGTTGATCAAGAGCCTGAGTTGTTGATACACCGTTGGTGAGGAAAAGAAGGATCAACTTGAAGAAGAGCACTTCGGATCGCCGTGTAGGCTGCTACCAAGGTGTTTTAGCTCTCTAACCCCATGAGCAATGAATTCGAAACTTTGGATCTACTATCCTTTGGGAATATGAAGGTGATATACGAGAGATGGTATGAGAGAAGTCTCGATATAGACGGTGCTTTTGCTGAGGGTGATGGTACAGACGGTAGCGGTATGTGCGGCGGCGATGGAACATGCGACGAGGCGAATTGGTGAAAAATGAGAGGAATGAAAGGGAAACATGGGAAACAAAGAGGACCACTAGAGGGATGAAGGCCTCTAGATACACCTTGAACCTAAGATGTGACACACTTAGGGTTTCTCTTAAGATATCACGCACTTAAGAAAAGAGAGCTAACATGAGAAAGATTCTCAGTTTTTGAATAGAATGCTAGCTAAGACAAATGTTTGGACATAAGAGAGTTTAAATACTCAAGGAAGGAAGAAAGGAAGCCCTAAACAAGTGGGCAAAACGCAAAGCTTATGGAAAAAGACAAGGACACGTCTTGAGAGCTAACAGTCATAAACTTATGCTAAGTCTCGGATGACTCTCTTAGCGCGCCTTGGAGAAAATGAGATGGTTTATGTGCAATGAGCCTCATTAAAAACTTTGGTGGAAAAAATCATTTCGGAGAAAACCCAACTAAGGGAAAGAGTACCCCAAACCCTTTCAAGTTCTGAGCTAATCACTTGAAGACATAAGGAGATAGATGCATGGATCCGGCTCTTTCTCCTTCTTCAAGTAATGGTGATGCTTCTCCAAGTCTTCCCATGCGTGCATCGTGGCTCCATCTAGCCTTTTTGCTTGTGCTCGTGTGATGGGGCATGTTGGTATTTGAGTTTCAGTTTCATTTTGAAACAGCTTGAACGACGATATGAAAGCATTCCTGACTGGATTGTTTGAGTTTCATTTTGGCAATATAGAGAAACGGCTGGATAAGCATGAAGAGAGAATGTCAAAATGGAAGACAATATCTCACAACTTACAATCGCGGTATCAGCTTCAAGGAAAGAAACAAACGACACTACTTCTCCCTCTCGTTCGGTACGTAAGAAGGAAATAAATAACACTGTTTAATGTTTTGTTGTCTGGGTTTGTATCAACCATTTGGTCCAAGATTTAATTGGGTCTGTAATATTTATAATGTCGTGTAAAACATGTAATCTTATAATATGTTCGGCAGAATGATCATGTATCATGTACTCGTGTTATCTTATGCAATAATCATGTAATATGTTCCATTCATAATATGCTTTCTAGTTTGCGTAAAATAGAACTATGTTTTGTGAATTTCTAGGGGAATGAAGACAATTCCAAAGATGAGGATATTCAAAATACCAATGTACCTTAATTGCAACCCTCTTTGGTGGTAGGTTTCCCGTCTCATTCTAAATTGGATATCTAGATTATAATACATGTTCTAGATCTCACATTTGTACTTGTTGAGAATATTTTCTAAAATCTTTCAGTTCATTGACTTCGAAGACCCTATGGAGGACCGTATAGCTGAAATACACAAGGATACGTATATCGAAGACCCTATTTCGGTATGTTTTCTATTGTATGAACGTATAATATATATTGAATTTGGATTCAGAATACGTATTCTGGATCAGGAATATGTGTTATGGATCCAGAATACGTGTTATGGATTCAGAATACGTGTTCTGCATTCAGAATACGTGTTCTGAATTTATGTTAATTGGTTGTTGTGGAACATTTCCAGGTCACTGCTAACTTGGAAGTCCCAACTACGGGTGGAATACCCAAGGATTATCGTATGGAACCTCCACATCTTCCTGTAGTATGTTTATATTGTATGGGTGTCTTCTAGATATGGAATCTGGATCCAGAATACGTGTTCTGGATTTATGTTGATTGGCTGTTGTGGAACAATTTCAGGTCACTACCAACTTGGAAGCCCTATTACGGCTGGTATTCCCAAGGATTCTCGTATGGAACCTTCACATCCTCCTCCGGCATGTTTTCTATTGTATGAGTGTCTTCTAGATATGAAATATGGATCCAGAATACGTGTTCTGTATTTATGTTGATTGGATGTTGTGGAACATTTTCAGGTCACTACCAACTTGGAAATCCCTATTACGGCTGAAATTCCCAAGGATTCTCGTATGTAACCTCCTCCGATATGTTTTCTATTGTATGTACATCTTCTATTTAGGGAATTTGGATCCAGAATACGTGTTCTAGATTTATGATTGATTGCTTGTTGAATATTCAGAGCAATGAGGATAACTTGGACGACATATTCATCACTAGTCAGAGATAATGACTTCTACAAGAATATAGGTACACAAGAGTATCTTCAAAAAACAGTAGGGTTCCTCTCACAAGACACGGTGGTTGCTGGGTTTGACCATACTGCAACACAAGACGCGGAAGAGAAAGATTATTGTTGGACTCTAGAAAACAATAAATTTGGAGTATTCTTGGATCCGGATGGCAGTAAGAGTCCATAAATGCAATGTCTTAGCAAGCAGCGTCAGGGTATGCCACCGCAACCATCAATAGAAACACCAAGGAAACCAACAAATTTGGATGTCTTAATCGAGTTTACGGATGAGTCATTTACTAGAATGTTCGACTGGTCTATAAGAGAAGAGTAAATTTTACTTGCATCAATTTAATCTATTGTCAACTTTATGTTAAGCTTGTATTGTGATGCAAAAGTTTCTGGATCCAGATCCCTACCTCTAGGTCCATGCCTTCTGAATCGGACAATTATTAATTGCATTATCGAATGGTTTACAAACAATGTAAGTTTTACTTTCATCAATTTAATCATCATTGACTCATACGATATTTACTCGTCTTATCTTCATGTCTATAGGATATGGATATTGTGATGTATATATTTAGGGAAAATACAAATCTTGACCGATGGGATCATGTGCGGGTTGGATTCTTGAATTGTATGTTTGGCGTGAGACTTAAAGTTAACTACGAGAGGTAACTGAAAGTCGACAACAAAAAAGACCACACCTGAGACATTTTTCTACAATACTACGTCATGTGTTATATGTCTTCCCACAGAAGGAATGATAAGATGTGGGTGACAGATGTTTCTCGGATTTACACGTCGGTACACATCAACGACAATCACTGGGTCCGAGTCTGCATTCACTTCCTCGATCGACTTATTGAGGTGTTCGACTATCAGCCAGAAAGGAAGACTACGGGTAAAAACGGTCCAAACTACATGGATGCATTTAGGGTGCGTATTCCGCGTATTGTGAAGGCATCATTACCAACATCAGTTGGAAAATCACAGTCTGTAACTCTTTATGCTATGAAAGTGGTTATGTCCTAGACGTCCTAATCAAGTCTTTCAATAATTGCAGAGCATACACACTCAAGTTCATTGAGTATCACTTGTGAGAATTAGAATTCAATCTTCTAGATGACGAGAGCATCAAGCGCGCGAGACAGAAAATAACGATTGATATTTACGAAGCTGCCACAGATCCAGAGTTACAGAAATGAACATGCGATCACCTAGCCACTGTGTTTCACCAGCCATATGTAGTTGACCTCCATTAATTTTCGATTGTTTTTAGATATAAGTTTGTTCTAATTTATGTTGTGTTACCATGTTACGATCTTATAGAGTCTTGTTGTGATTTCGTTGTACATAAACGTGTTGTCAACTATATAAATTCTCGAATTCAAGCGTGTTATTATGATCATAATATACTAGAAAATTACAGACATATCAGGAATTCATATCAAAACTTGTATTTTGGATTTAGTACACGTCTGTTACTTCTCTTATGTGTGGAATCTGGATCCGAACACGTAATCTAGATCCAGAATACGTTGGTTACTTATGTTATGTCTACTATAATCTGGATCTGATACACGTATTCTGGATCCAGAATACTTCGGTTACTTCTGTTATGTCTACTGTAATCTGGATCAGAAAACGTGTTACGGATCCAGAACATGTCTGTTTATTTAGTTATGTCTACTGTAATCTGGATCAGAAAACCTATTATGGATCCAGTACACATGTGGTAAACTTGACACATGTGACATATGTATATAGATCAAAATACGTGTTCTAGATCTAGATTACTTACTCTAAAAAGTTGCAGTTAATACGAGAACCTGCAGTTAATATGAGAGGTCGCTACCGTCATTTCAGAGATAAATACAACATTAACTCACTCGTTTGGATTTTTCTTAAATACAACATCTTTCCATCTTCAGTTACAGAAAAATGGCAAAACCACCGAAATTTATCAACGTTGACGATCTTAATTTATCAAGTGAGGGCGAGACTCAAGGGAGTGCTGGAGGAACAAGCATGCAAGTGGCTGAACATGCTAATGCGCAAGCAGTGATGGGTGAAGCATCGACAGAAGAATCGGTTCGGCGCTCCGAGTATACCGATGCCGCCGGTTGGACCAATAATACCGAACATGCCAATCAGACCGCAACCGACAATGAGACCGGGATATAACCGGATCACGATGGTGTTCCCTACTGGACGAAACTCCACACCGAAAGACCATCGAAACATCAGGGCTATGATCAAGATGTTTCATAACATTCTCAAGGAGATTAAAGAGAATTAGAGCGTATGAGATCTATGTAAGCTTGTGTCTATTACGTTGTCTATCATGTTCTGTCTATTAAGTTCTGTCTATTAACTTTTGTTATGTCTACTATGTTGTATAAAACTTGTGTTCGTTTAAATCTTACGAAATGTAAGCGTATGTTATTATGTATGAAGTTGTTATGTCTGTTTAAATACGTCTCTAGATCCAGAAGTCGTATTCTGACCCAGATCTGGATCACACGACGTAATCTGGATCCATAATATGTCAGTTAACTGGTTTCAATCAGTGAACATATTTTGGTTTTGTTCATACAGTAATAAAATTCCATTCGTTTTTGTGAATCATATTACATTACAAATGAAAAAGTAGATAACTATTTATAACTCTATCGAATATATTTATCGATCATGCTTCAATAATTTAAGAAAAATTGAACTTCACGATGACACAAACAAATATCACAGACCGAAGAAGACATATTCTTTCCATAAGGCTCCATATCATAATCATTGTTTAATAACATATGCGTTTGGCCATCGTAGTTGCACCTCTCATGGACGTAGTTCCTTTGGAGTGATCTCATCATTGGTTGTTCGATCCAAAAGACGAACTCTTTGATATTGTTCAGAAGTTTTTCCGTATCCTTCATCGTATGTAACATCGAAAGTTTTATAAAAGGAGACAAAAGTTTGAAGTCCTTTTGTTTTGTCTTGCCACCGAGAGATATAAGGATCAACCCGTAAACATATTGTGCTTGTTGGTTTCCCTTGTTTGCAGTTTTAGCTATTTGTTCTAGTCCTCTATCTTTTTTTCGTTCATTGGTATTACGGTTAAAGTAGTTGACGAGTCATTTACTGTACAACATAAGCATGTTCTCCTTTCCAAATCGACAACATAGTCATATGCATCACCCTTGACCTCAAACCTATTGGTGGTAGATAGGAAAGGAATAAGAGATTTAACGCTTTTTATCTTTTTAAGTATTTTATCCTCGATGTTAGCTATCAACAGAGCAGAGTGTTTTGCACTCAATGCTCGACGTTCAAAATACCAATGCGTGAGCATTTCTCTTATGCTCTTCAACAGAGGAATCAGCAGGTACTCTCTAGGTGTACGCAAAACTGAATTTATCAACTCAGCCGGATTTGTGGCTCTTATGTCATACCTATCATCCGTAAAATGAGCTCGACTCCTTTTTTCACTTGTTAAATATTTTTTTAAAATCTTCATATAAATATTTTTAATTATCTAATATTTAATTATCAATATTTTCTTATGTATTATTTTATNATATTTAATTATCAATATTTTCTTATGTATTATTTTATAAATATTATATTATGATCACAACAATCTTGTATATAAATTTGAAATATTTATATCGTTGAGCTCCTAAATGATGAAATAATT
>OVAO01003766.1:0-10895 GCA_900406285.1 Biscutella auriculata | reverse complement strand
GTACAAAAGAGGATGAATCTTGGCTTGTTGTGGAAATTAACATGTTCCAAAGCTTAGATCTCTACAAACGATCTAGACGCCCATACAAGTAGGAAAGCTTGAAAGAGCAAGGACCTTCCAGAAACAATACAGTGATGGTCATAACTAAATATAGAACATAACCGTTGTACATAACTATCTTATTCTTGTTATAAACTATTACATAAACTATATATATATNTATAATATTATATTTGTATATATATGTGTTTATATATATATATATATATATATATATATATATATGAGTGGATAATTTGAGTGGGAGACACTTCCTTTCTTATGGGAATTAGAAAGAAAGCTTTATGATTGTATTGATTATTTTATGATATTTGGATGATTACAAGAAGACCTTATTTGTGTTTACAAATACACAAGATTTGTGTCATTCAAAATGACACTTCAAAAGTGAAAGTGATACATCACTTAATTTCTTAATAGCGAGTGTTTTGTACATATGTAATATATACTAGTCAGATATCTATTTTTATATAATTGGCAATATTGTTTCTATTTTGTAATATTGTAATATTTTCTTACAACTTTAAATTTTTTTTACCAGATTTTGAAAAAAAATTAGTGGAAATCACCCGATGTTAACATTCTTAGTAAAATGTTAAAATTGTATACACCATTACAATCACTCTTTTAAAATTTATGTAACGTTCAAGTGCACGTCTAATACACGCCTTTTAGTGTGATTTCTCCCTTGAGAAGAATTAGGCCTCAGCCAACGACTTGAGAGGCGGCCGCGAATTCAATGCTCTCAAATCCTAAATGCAAAAGAGGTGAAACTTGTTAGACCTTGTTTATGTCTTAAAAGATTAAGAACAGACGAGAGAAAAAATCAAAGAAGAGAGAAATAGTCGATGGCTTGAAATGAGGTCCTCAGGTACGATCGTGTACGGCTACGCCGACAGTACAGGGAGAATGTGGAGAGATTTTCATGACCAGATGATTCCAGATCAGGGTGAAACTTGTTGTAGCCTTTTCTGAGGGGAAATGACGAGGTTCAGTCGAGAGAGATTTTGAGGTGGAACATTTTGGACGGCGGAGTAAGTTGAGGTCGCGCCGCGCGTACAAGTACGGCCTCGCCGGGCCATACAAGCAAAACTTCGTCGATTCCCTCGTACATACGAACTCCGATCAAAACAAAAACTTGTGGGGATGATTATTTGAGTAAATGGTGAGGTTGGATCGTGTCAGAACCGACAGAGGTTAAGCAAATGACGAGAACGATGGTGAGGGTGATATCTTGCACGACAGGTGATAAAACCGGACGATGGTTGATTCACAATGGAAAAACAAAGTGGAGATGAAGAGAAAGACGAAGGTTTGGATATGACACACCAAACCTAATACCCTAAGATATACGACACACTCTTAGGCTTGAACTTCCAAAAGAGAAAAATATCTCATTTTTGATTTTAAAAGGTTGAAAGTTGATTTCTAATAAACGGCTACAAGCCTTTAAATAGTCTTACTTGCGAAATAAAAAACCTTACAAGGGAAAAGAAGAATCAAAACGTAAAGCATAATGAGATAAGGCCAAAGACGCGCTTCAACGGTCATGTGTATAGTTTGCTTCAAAGATGCGCTTTGGCCGCGGGCCTTAGGTGAGATCTAGTGGAATGGGCCTCGTCAAAACCTCCAATGAGAAAACCCAGTGGTACAAACCTCATTAGTAGGAAGAGTACCCCTCAAGACCTCAAGGACCGGCTTGGCTACTTGGAAAAGTTATGAGGAAGTTATGCATGATCGGGTCTTCCTCCGTCTCCAAGTGATGGCAATGATTGTCAAGCTCTTATGGGACCTTCATGATGGTTGTAGACAACCTCCTAGCTTGTGCACGAGTCAGTGGTTCAATGGGAACTTCAAGATTGACTCCTACTTGATCGGTATCCTTATCTAGGCTAGGCACCCGTGTATCATCCCCTCCTTCAAAAGGATTTAACCTCAAATTTTTGGGATATACATGAAAATATATCAAGTCAGCAGTGTTGAAGCTAGAACTGATGGAGTACTTACCTTGAGATCAAGTAGATAGGCATTGTCATTGATCTCCTTGGTTATTTCAAAGGGACCATCTACTCGCAACTTAAACTTTGAACTTCTTTCTTCCGGGAACAAATTCTTCCTCAAGTGAATCCACACCCAATCTGCTTCCTTGAGTGATTGTTCCTTGCTTCCTTTGTTAGCATGTCGTGTGTAATACTCAGTCTTGGCTTCAATGTTAGCTTTGGCTTGCTCATGTAGCTTCTTGACTTGCTCGGCTTTCTCAACACCACCTACACTTATGCTTTCACTCAAAGGAAAATGTATCAAGTCCAATGGAGTCAAAGGAATGTAACCATAAACAAGCTCAAAGGGACAAAACATAGTTGTTGAGTGCTTAGCTAAGTTATAAGCAAACTCGACATGTGGCAAACAACCTTTCCAAGATTTTAAGCTCTTTCTAATCAAAGCTCTAAGAAGCATGGCCATAGTTCGGTTTACAACCTCAGTTTTTCCATCCGTTTGAGGATGACAAGTAGTAGAAAACAAAACCTTAGTGCCTAACTTACTCCACAAAGTCTTCCAAAAGTGACTCAAGAACTTAGTATCTCTATCCAAGACTATAGTTCTAGGAAATCCATGCAATTTGACAATCTCTTTAAAGCAAAAGTTAGCTATATAAGTTGCATCATCAGTCTTATGGCATGGAATGAAATGTACCATTTTAGAAAACCTATCCACTACCACAAAGATAGAATGATGTCCATACTTAGTCCTAGGGAGTCGTAAAACGAAATCCATTGATATGTCATGCCACAAATTAGATGCAATAGGAAGAGTGGTATACAAACCAAGGGGTTACGACTTAGCCTTGGCTTGTTTGCACTTAAGGCATTGAGAGCATATCTTCTCCACGTCTTTTCTCATATGTGGCCAAAAGAAATGATCTTGAGCTACCTTCATGGTTTTGTCTACTCCAAAGTGTCCCATTAGTACACCACTATGAGCTTCCCTAACCAACAACTCTCGGAGAGATCCATTATGTTGACCCTTGAGATGCTTAAGGGACTCGTGGTCGGTATGAATGACGAATTCTTTAGGCCAAAGATAGTGTTGCCAAGTTTTTAATGCTCTCACAAGCGCATACAACTCCTTATCATAGGTTGGGTAATTTAAAGTGGCTCCTCCAAGCTTATCACTAAAGTACGCAATGGGTCTTTTGTCTTGCATAAGGACATCTCCCACTCCAAGGCCCGATGCATCACATTCTATCTCAAAAGTTTTGGAGAAGTCCGGAAGAACAAGAAAATGGGCATTGGTTAGTCTTTCTTTCAAGACTTTGAAAGCTTGTTCTTGAGCATCCTCCCATTTGAATCCCACTGATTTCTTGATAACCTCAAAGAGAGGGGCAGCTAAGATACTAAAGTCCCTCAAAACCTCCTATAGAAGCCGACAAGGCCATGGAAACTCCTTACTTCGTCGATTGTCTTGGGAGTGGGTCATTCCCTAATGGCTTCACTACAAGAAAAATATTCATTGATAGCACGAAAATATAGCTATCATAGATCTTTAATAGCGTTACCATAAACGTTGTTTCTGCCCCAGCTATCGTAGGTATACTCATGTGATATCATTTTTTTCGGTGCTATTATATGTATCCTATCTATAATAGTGTTTTTGAAAATTTTTATTATACTTGTCCTATCTATAATAGCGCTTTTGGAACAATGCTATTATAGATAAATATTAAATTTTATATATTAATTATTAATAATAAAATATATTGATTTTAAAATTATAGATTAATTATTAAATTTTAGATATTAAATATTATTAATTAAATAGATTGATTTATTATAATTAAATATTATTTATTTAAACTTTACCAAAAATACAAAATAAAAAAAATACAAAAGAAAATACAAAATTATATAAAAGAAAATACAAAAGTACAAGTTTAAAGAAAAAAAACAAAGACTCTTCGTCTTCTCCTCTTCCTCGGAGAAGCCTTTCGTCGCCGTCGATGTCTTCGCCGGAGCAGAGAAGACTTGCCGTCAGCCTCGCCGGAGCGTCGCCGGTGTCTCGCCCGCTTCGCTTCCTCTCACGCGATCCCATATCCCACCTACACCCCCAACGGCGAGAGACATGAAGCCTCACCTCGCCTTTTGATTCACGTCGAATCGGAGGAGAAGAAGAAACCTCACCTCGCCGTTTGATTCACACCCTCGCGCCGTTTATTCCACTGTCCGGAGAGCCTCGCCGTTTGTTCCACTGTCCATCATCAGCAACGCCTCGTCATAGGCGAGATTCAGGAGGGGAGAAGGAAGCTTCTAGGTTTGGATGATGAAATAGAAGGTGAGATGGAAGCATCTGGGTTATGGTGATAAATCAATGATGAAGAAGAAGATGTGAAGAGATTGTATTTGTACGAGAGAGAGACATAGCATAGAATGAGATTTACAGGACTCTAAGCGAGAGGGAGAGAGAAGAGAACAAAAACTTTTAATCAGATCTGTTGGATCTATTATGTTTTAATCCTTGTGTTATATCTATTGGCCAATCAAAAACTAAACAATAATTAAAGGGTGATGGCTATTTTCCTTAATTAAGGGTGAATATGTTTTAATTTTCAGTTTTGTTATAGTTTATGTATCAATTTTTCAAATTTTTATCTAAATATTTATTCATTCTTTGTTAATAGTTTTATTTTCAAATTTTTCGATCTAAATATTTATTTATTTTTGCTAATTGTTTCATTTTTCATTTATTTTGAGCTAAATATTATTCATTCTTTTTTAATAGTTTTATTTTTCAATTTGTTTTTAGAGTTTGGAGTTTCTTCATTTTGTTTTAGAGTTTAAGGGTTAGAATTTTTGGGTTTATATGGTTTTATAATATATGATTTATGATTTAGTGTTTAGAGTTGAGTTTAGAATTTATGAAATAGGGTTTAAAATATGCGAGTATTAGAGTTTAAGGATTTAGAAAAGGGTTACATATATACCGAGTATTATAGTTTACAGTTAAGAATTTTAGATAAATGTTAGAGTATTAGAGTTTACTAAATATATATATCGGGTCAAGATATGAAATTAGTTTTTAAAAAGTAGTATATAGTTTTTATTCGTGTGGAATAGTATAAGCTAAAACTATAAATCTCAAAACACAAGAATGAAGTATAACCGCTTATACACCATCTAACCCTTAAACCCTAAACACAAGTATGATTTCATTTTATATTATAATTTGCATTTTTGTTTTGTTTTTTGTTTTTGTTGTGTTTCAAACCTCAAAACCCCATATGACCCCTAAACCTCATCTGACCTCTAAACCTCATCTAACCCCTAAACCCCATTTATGATTTTGACATATGATAGCATTATATTAACATTATCATATTCTTAAATTCTATAGGGCATGAACTTAATTCCACCACATAAAATTTTAAATCATTTTCACTTGGTATGGCAGAATCAAGTTCCCGCCATATGGAACTTAATGATATGATATCGTTAATATAATGTTATCGTATGTCTAAATCTTAAATATTTATTTGTTAAATTAATTATGTAAATATTTAAAAGTTGATTATATTACTGAATATGTATTGAAATGTAACACTTTATATATATCAAATTTACTTTTTATTTTTGTGAAATGGGAGTGTTGAAATAGCTCAAACTATAACCTCAAAACACAAGTATGAAGTATAACCCTTTAACACAACATCTAACCCATAAACCCCATCAAATCCATAAAGCCAAATAGAGGGAACTGGAAAAATTTCGTGAAAAATTTTGCTAAGACTTGTTCGTGAAAAAATTTATGAATTTTTTTTTCAAGTGTTGGAAAACTCTAACACAGCGTATGTTTCGTGCTATTATATAGTATCGAAAATCTAACAAACATCTACAATCGCAGTTCTTAAATGCGTGTTGTCGCGGAGTGCTATAAAAAAATTTGATTTTTTTTTTTTAGTTTTGTGAACTTAATTAACAATCTAATTGAACAAATTTGATGATATAAGGGGTAATTAGCAAATGCTAGTCGGATTAAACACAATTTTAGTTCATTTTTAGAGAAATTATAGAATAACATTTTTTTTGTGCTATAACAGACGACTGAAAAATCTGAAAATTGTCTACGATAGCATTTAGGTAGTTCATGCTGTTGTGGAGTGCTATCAATGAACGTTTTTCTTGTAGTGCTTGTACTTTTCCTTCATCCACTCTCACGCCTTCAACTACCACAACAAAGCCAAGAAAGACTAGGTTATCCGTTCCAAATGTGCATTTAGCTAAATTAGAATAAAGTTCTTCTTCCCTTAGCACTTCTAGAACCAATTCTAAGTGTTTAGCATGCTCATCAAAATAGACTACCAAAAAAAAGCCTGTAAACTTCCTAAGAACATGATTCATTAATCTCATAAACATGCTTAGAGCATTAGTTAAGCCAAAAGGCATCACCAACCACTCGTATAGGCCATGTTTAGTGTTGAAAGCTGTTTTCCACTCATCTCCTTCTTTCATTCTTATTTGATGATATCCATTCTTTAAGTCTATCTTAGAGAAAATCTTAGAGCCATGAAGCTCATCTATCATGTCATCTAAGTGTGGAATAGGATGGCGATAGTTAACCATTATATTGTTGATAGCTCGGCAATCAACACACATGCACCATGTCCCATCCTTTTTGGGGACCAAGATAACAGGGACCGCACATGGACTCAAGCTCTCTATGATGTACCCCTTGTCCATGAGTGCCTCGACTTGTTTTTGTAGCTCTTTGGTCACTAGAGGATTGGTTCTATAGGCCGGCCGATTGGAAAGGGATACTCCGGGCACAAAGTCTATTTGATGTTCAATGCCTCGCTTGGGTGGTAAGCCTTGAACCTGTTATTCACCTGGAAAGACATCTCTTTACTTGTGCAATAGATCACTAAGAATACTCGGAAGCTCCGGTGATGGATTAGTAACACAAGCTAGAGTCTCTTTATAAACGATTAACAAAGCAGTTTGTTGAGCATGAAGAGACTTCCTGACAATGCTTTGGTTAACCAAAAAGTTAAGAACCTTTGAGGAAGTGGCTACTTCTTTCTTAGGTGAATCTGATCTTGAGCCACTTCTTGAGGTGTCATAGGTAGAGGAATGATCCGTTTGCCATTATACTCGAAGGTGTACTTATTTGAGAAGCCATCATGGACCACACGTCTATCAAACTGCCACGGTCTTCCTAAGAGGATATGACCATCCTCCATAGGTAATACATCACATAGAACCTCATCAGCATATTTACCTATAGCAATGGGAACGGTCACTTGGTGAGACACCTTCAACTCTCCCTCGGAGTTAAGCCATTATAGCTTGTATGGCTTCGAGTGCGTCCTCTTTTCCAAGCCTAGCTTCTTAACCATAGTTGTGCTAGCAACATTACTACAACTACCTCCATCAACGATAAGGCTACACACCTAGTCTTTCCCCAAACACCGAGAGTGGAATAAGTTATCTTTTTGCTCATCTTCCTTATCCTTAGGGAAAAGCTTCAACATTTTTCTAGTAAATAAGAGCTATGCTTGGGCAGCTTCTTCTTCACACTCATCAATAGAATTATCATCTTCCACCTCTTGAATAACTTCTTCATCCTCGGACATATACCCACAATCTTCAAGAAGGATCATGACTCGTTTCTTAGTACACTCGTTGGCATAGTGTCGTTGACCTTGACATTTGAAGAACTAGGCCCTGGTTGGATTAGAAATCCCATTGCCCTTGTTCTTAAAAGCATTAGATGTCTCCTTGGCACCTTCATTAGGAGCGTGAGTAAAAGGCTTCTTTGGTGGTTTCCATTCCTTAGCATAAGTCGGCTTAGACTCCTTGTGATAGCTAGACTGGAAAGGAGCCTTTCCTTTTAATTTGCTGCTCAATCATCATTGCCTTATGAAGCATCTCCTCTAACTCCACATAATGTTGTAACTCTAGGTGGTCTTGAATTTCTCGGTTGAGACCACCAAGAAAACGAGCCATAGTGGCTTCAAGGTCTTCTCTAAGATCAGTCCGTAGGAGAAGCATTTCCATCTCTTGACAATAATCCTCCACCGATCTAGAACTTTGGGTCAATCTCTTAAGTTTTTGATGAAGGTCAGAGTGATGATGATTAGACACAAATCTTCTCCTCATGGCCGCTTTGAGCTCGGTCCATGTTTCAATGGGATTCTCTCCACGAGTTCTAGAGAGAAAAAGAAGAGTGGTGGCTTAGAAATTTTCGTGAGAGGGAAAGAATGGAGGAAGAGGGGTTATTGGATTTTTAAAATTAATGAAAACCAAACCAAAATCGCATTAAATGGTTTATGAAAACTGGAAATTGAAATTTTAAACTTGATATCGGTCCAGCTTGACCGATGTTATTGCTCCATCTTGCCGGTTTGATTTGCATCGGTCACTCTTGACCGATGCTTGTGACCGCTGAAAACTCCCTTGATGTAGAGTGAGCATTATCGGCCAGTGTTGATCGATGTGTCTAACCGATATACTTCAAAATCTTCCTAATTCCACTTCTTGAATCCCTAAATCCTGAAATTAGCCAACATACTACCAACCAACCAAGTTAAGTAGCATAACAAGAATAATCATGGTATTTCTTGTTTAACATCACTAAACTTGATGTTTTTACTTTCAAGTATGGGTAGGATATGAAAGAAGAATGGAGTCTACCCTCTCAGGATTAATATTAGCCAAATATGGCTTAACTCTTTGGCCATTAACTACGAACTCTTCTTCTTTCGAGTTGTTAAAAAAAATTGCACCATAAGGGCATGCTTCTTTCATCCTGAAAGGACCAGTCCATCTCGATTTCAGCTTTCCAGGGAACAATTTCAACCTGGAATTGAAGAGTATAACTAATTCGCCCTCCTTGAATTCTTTCCGAAGGATATTTTTATCGTGAAACAACTTAGTCCTTTCCTTGTAAAGTCTAGCACTCTCATAGGCTTCAAGGCGAATCTCGTCAAGCTCCTCTAACTGCATCTCTCGCTTTTCCTTAGAGGATTTAATATCAAAGTTGAGGAGTTTGATAGCCCATTAGGCTTTATATTCCATCTCCATCGGCAAATGGCATGCTTTCTCGTATAGTAAGTTAAAGGGTGTTGTGCCTATTGGTGTCTTGAACGCTGTCTATAAGTCCATAGAGCATCATCTAGTTTGGTATACTAGTCTTTCCTTGTTATACCAACGGTCCTTTCTAAGATAACTTTAATCTCTTTGTTAGAAACCTGTACCTGACAACTCGTCTGAGGATAATAAGGCGTTGCAACCTTATGTCGAACCCCATACTTCTTTAATAGGTTCTCGAAGACCTTGTTGATAAAATGGGATCCACCATAACTTATGACTACCTTGGGAACTCCAAACCTTGGAAAAATGATACTCTTAAATAACTTGATGACAAACTTTGCATCATTAGTTGGACTCGCTATTGCTTCCACCCATTTTGACACATAATCAACCGCTACAAGTATGTAGGTGTTCTCATAGGAGGTTGGGAAAGTTCCCCATGAAATCTATACCCCATGCGTCGAATATCTCTATTTTCATTATTGGGTTCTGGGCATTTCATTTCTCTTACTGATGTTGCCCTTCCGTTGACAAGGATCACATTGCATAACAAATTAGTGTGTGTCTTTAAACATTGTTGACCACCATAAATCTGCCTGAAGGATCTTTGATACTTTCTTAAAGGTAGCAAAGTGTCCACCGTGCGCTGATCCATAACATTGCATAAAAATACCTTATGTTTCTTCATTGACAACACATCTTCTATAAACACCATCTTTGCAGAGAGTATATAGGTATGGCTCGTCCCAATAGAATCTCTTCGAGTTTTGCAGGACTTTCTTTTTCCAATGTCTCTCCATATCTGGTGGTTCAGTTCCACATGTTAGAAAGTTCACAATATCAGCATACCATGGAAACTTCATATCGGCGCTAGCCACAACCTTAGTAGCATTTATCTTATCTTGAACATTTTCCAAATGATTGTAAAAATCAATCTCCATCAAGTGTTCATCCGGTAAGGAGTCATCTATGGGGATTTCTGAATCTATTCTCATCATGGAAAGGTGGTCTGCTACTCCATTCTCAATCCCTTTCTTGTCCTTGATTTCTACATCAAACTCTTGAAGTAACAAGATCCATCTCAAGAACCTGGATTTAGCATCCTTCTTTGCCAATAAATGCTT
Source organism: Biscutella auriculata (assembly GCA_900406285.1). NCBI lineage: Eukaryota > Viridiplantae > Streptophyta > Magnoliopsida > Brassicales > Brassicaceae > Biscutella > Biscutella auriculata. The sequence goes on along the minus strand of OVAO01003766.1, from coordinate 628 downwards.
CAGAGTTGTGTGATCCATATAGACTATAACCCTTGATCCTACCAAGTAGGACCTGAACTTCTCGAATGCGAAAGCAATCACTAACAATTCCTTCTTGGTGGTGGCATATCTAACATGAGCATCATCCAAAGTCCTGTTAGCATAGTAAATTACATGTTGCTTCTAATAGTTTCTCCGCACAAGGACGGCTCCCACGACATAGTCACTAGCGTCATACATTTTTTTAAATGGCAAATTCCAATAGGGCGGTTGCACAATTGGTGCGCTTGTCAACTCTTCCTTAATTTTAATGAAAGCTGCTAGACATTCGTCATCAAATACAAAATTTGCCTCTTTAAAGAGGAGTCTAATTAGGGGTCTTGAAATCTTGGAAAAATCCTCGATGAACTTTCTATAGAAACCTGCATGACCTAAGAGTCTTTGAATCCCCTTCACAGTTGTGGGTGGTTCTAAATGCATCATTACGTCAATCTTGGTCTTGTCGACCACTATCCCTGATTGTGAGATTTATGCCTTAGGACTATTCCATCGTTAACCATAAATGGCACTTTTCCCAGTTTAAGACAAGGTTGGTTTCCTCGCATCTCATTAGCACATGAAAAAGGATTGACAAACAAGAAGAAAAAAA
>OVAO01003765.1:0-10895 GCA_900406285.1 Biscutella auriculata | reverse complement strand
TCATATGATAAATAATATATAACACGACACCCGCGCATGCGCGGGTTCTCTTCTAGTAATAATAATACAGAAGCATAGTGAAAATAAATTTGTACAAAAACCACAAGGTTAACAGGTTAATGTCTCTTGAATGCTATCCAGAGAACACGGAGCCTCGTAGATGCGTGGGACTTGGCNGCCTCGTAGATGCGTGGGACTTGGAACTTTTCAATCACATTTACTGATAGAATTTAAATCTCTTTCAGCTGTTAGGTTAAGGTTGATGGATGTTTCTATCGGTTTTAATGATATGCTTTTAATGCAATAAGAATAATGAACAATATATATATATATACATGTGTGTTCCTAGAAACTAGTGCTGCGCGCATATGAATATTTAGTATGATATATTTCTTTAATTATTTGAACTTAACGGTGCTTTATGAACAGATTTCTTAAAAAGTTACTAAAATCATGCAAAAAAGGAAGAATAATGTGGCCATAAATATAAATATGGTACTCTCCTCCATTTCTTAGTGTTTAAATACAGTATATTTGAACGAAGTTGAAGAATATTATTTATTGTTGGATGAAAGTGGCATCGTTATTAATTAATGTGGAATTCAACGGAGGCTTGAGAAGTTGGAGTTTGTTATCAAATTGGCGAGAATAGGTGAGTTTTATTGAGTATTAGAGTTAGCTTTATATATATATATATATATATATGAGAATGAGTGTTATGTAAGGAAATTAAGCTAACGATACTATATAATTAATGGAAACTAAGCTAATGATTCTATACATATAATGTATATAATGATATTTTAATACGTCCTTTCAAGATGGACGAGCGCAATTTATATCAATCTTGGAAGAGACATTACAAGAAACATGGAACGGATTTCCGACCACAAACCGACGGAAAAAACGAAATATACTTTCGTTAATATTTCGTCGGAAATTCCGACGGATAACAATCCGTCAATATGCCGTCGGAAATTCCGACGGAATATTATCGTTGAAAATTTCCGACGGATACCCGACAGATTGCTAACGGGGATGTGACCATTGGTAAACAGTTATTTTCCGTCGGAATTTCCGACGGATTAAGACCGTTAGGGATTTCAGACGGATACCGATAGTTTTTCGACGGAATGTAGCCGTTGTCTAACGGCTAATTGCCGTCGGAAATCCGTCGGAAATTTTGCCCACCATCCTCTATAAATACCATTTCCTCCTATCATTTCTTCACACAATCAAGTTTTATCTCATTCTCTTTAGAAAAAAACAACGAAATGAGTTCTTGGTTTGAAAATTTTCGATCGTGGCTGAGAAATCCTCATAAAGTTCTCGGAACGAAACTACTAATGGAAGAATATGAAGCCGGTATAAGAGAGTTCATGGGGATAGCCGGAAATCAGGAGGCCGTCATAAGAACATGTAAAATGTACTGTCCATGCGCTAGTTGTAAAAATTGTAGATTTTATGACGTAAGTACTATATATCGTCATTTGTTTAATAAATGTTTTATGTCGGGATATAAAATATGGTATTTGCTAGGGGGAAAATGATTCTAGTTTTGTTAATTTTGGTGGTAGTAGTAGTGGATCAGGTAATTTAGAGAGCAATGTAGAAGTAGATCCCGTAATGGATCCGATAGGAACGATAGAAGTTGTAAACGAGGGAATTCCAGAAAATGTGCCATATTTTGTTCAACAAGATCAAGAAGTAGTAATAGAAGAACCGAACGTGGAAGCACAGAGTTTTTATAATGTTTTAAATGCTGCAAACCAGCCGATATACCCATGATGTAGAGGAGTGTCGCCTTTGTTGGCAGCAACTGAGTTGATGTCGATAAAGACAGATTGCAATCTGAGTGAGTACGCTTGTGATAGGATCGCACAGTATGTTAGACGTCTGATGCCGGAAGATTGTGTGACACCTACTTCATATTACGAGACGCAGAAGCTTGTGAAAGGATTATGATTGCCTTATGAAATGATAGATGTATGTGAGAAGAACTGTATGTTATTCTGGAGAGCAGACTCAAATCTCACAAGTTGTACGTTTTGTAGTCATCCGCGATATAAGGAAACATGTAGTAGAGCTCCAATTCCGTATAAGAGGATGTAGTATTTACCTTTAACGGATATATTGAAGAGGTTATATCAATCAGAACAAACAACAGAAGCTATGAGATGACATGCAGAACATAGAAGCGATTGAAGAATTATACATCCTTTTGATGCGAAGGCATGAAAGCATTTTCAGTCGAAGTATCCATCATTTGCATGCGAGACAAGGAATGTATATCTTGGATTGAGTACGGACGGTTTCAACCCATTCGGGAAACATGGGAGACAATATTCACTATGGCCAGTTATTGTAACTTCGTACAACTTGCCTCCGTCATTGTGCATGAAGAGGGAATTCCTTTTTCTCACAATTCTTGTTCCGGGGCCTGACCATCCGAAGAAAGCACTTGATATATTTTTGCAGCTGTTGATACATGTGTTGAACATGTTATGGGAGGAGGGTGTGCATGCATACGATATATCTACACAACAGAACTTCACGATGCATGCCGTTCTAAGTGGACAATAAGTGATTTCCCAGCATACGCCATGTTATCTGGATGGTCAACGCATGGAAGATTAGCATGTCCCAATTGCAAGGAGCACACATATGCATTCCAATTAAAGAATGGACGAAAGACGAGTTGGTTTGATTGTCATAGACGTTTTTTACCAATGGATCATATGTATCGGAGGAGTACAACTTTGTTTAGGAAAAACAAAAAAGTGTTTCATCCACCAGCACCTGAACTAGACGGGGAAGCAATCCTTAAGAAGTTACGTGATTTCGGGGCGCAAAGCACTGTAGTATGTGGAGGAAACGGGCATCACCCTATGGTTGGAGTCGGTGCACGACATAACTGGACCAAGAAGAATATATTTTGGGAGTTACCCTATTGGAAAGATCATTTATTAAGGCATAACGTAGACGTAATGCATGTGGCGAAGAACTTCTTCGATAACATAATGAACACCATCCTAAATGTGAAGGGGAAGACAAAGGACAACCTAAACTCTAGATTGGATCTGCCAGAGATATGTTCTCGTCCCGCACTACATAGCCCAGATGGGAAGTCATTTCCTGTCCTAGCGTTCCGATTAGATGGGAAGGCGAGGAAAGAGTTCTTTAGGTGGATAGTTGAATGTGTAAAGTTTACGGATGGGTATGCTTCAACCCTAGGAAACTGTGTAGATATGGATGATGAGAGATTTACTGGGATGAAGATTCATGATTGTCATGTGGTAATGCATCGACTCTTTCCGTTTGCCTTTGAAGGCTTGTTGCCGCGACAAGTACACGAAGCAATAGTCGTAGTAGGGGCATACTCCGTGATTTGTGTAGTAGAACATTGACCGATGATGGAATCCGTAACCTCTCAGAGAAAATATCTGTCATTTTGTGCAACCTTGAAAATATTTTCCCCCGTCATTTTTTATTCGATGAAACACGTAGCAATTCATCTGCCTCGGGAAGTCGAGCTTGGAGGCCAGTGCATTATAGGTGGATGTACCCATTTGAACGTTACATGTTTCATCTGAAAAAAAAAGTTAAGAATTTGAGCAGGGTTGAAGGTTCCATAGTTGCCCAATGTATCAATGAAGAGACGAGCAACTTTGCTACTTACTATTTCTCCACGAAATCATAGACGGATCGGCAAAGACCAGGGAGGAACAATGACGGAGGAGTCGTGCCAACATATGCAGCACCAGTACCAAGTATTTTTACATAAGTTGGCAGATTAAGGGGGAAGGGAAGACGAAGAGACGATTAACAGAAGAAGAGATAAAGCATCTGCAATTTTACATGTTGATGAACTGTGAAGAGATTGACCAGTACGACATGATGTAAACTATCGGCATGCGTACCCAGGAGAGAGTGATGAACATTTATTTGAACGTAAGGAACAAGAATTTGTGGAGTGGTTCTACAACTATGTTACGAACTTAAGCCACAAATAGGTCCTTCCCGCTTGGGTGTTAGAGATGAGATGTCGTCCGCTGTCTACTGTCGAACATTTCAAGATGTATTATACTCGGGGATATTCGTTTAAGATTTATCAAGCACGCGATTTGAGGTCAACAACTAATTATGGGATTCAGACTTCTTCCGGGGATGTGGTCTATTGCGGTGTCATTCGAGAGATCCTCAAGATACAATACCCAGGTATGCTCGAGATGAAGTGTGTTGTATTTAACTGTGATTGGTATAACCCGGTGGTAGGTCATGGCGTTCGATGCGACCAGTTCGGGGTTACCTCTATTCATAAAGGTCGCAGACTTGACATATATGATCCATTTGTATTGGCATCAGAAGCAGACCAAGTTGCTTATATTCCATATCCCAGAGTTAGAAACAGACAAGATCCTTGGGTCACAGTTACACATATATCCTCAAGATGTTGGATTGACGGTGTTGAGGAGAATGATGATCCGCCGCTGCAATAAAATGACGATAGTGGGGTTTTAGGAGTGAGTTTCATGGAGACATCACTTTCACTTGATTTAGTGTTGGATTTAACGGAGTTTGGCGATGATATTGAACATGATGACCCAGATATTGAGCTTGACGAATTTGAAGAAGAAGTCAACTCTGCAGAATCATCAAAAGAAGAAGAAGTTGAAGTTGAATGATGCAATATTATGTGATTTGCTTTCGATTTTGATTTAATTTATGATTCTCGATTTTCTTTTTGATTTTTGGATTTTAATTCACTAACATTTTGATAATTGGTTTGGATTATGTTTTTATATTTTGTTTGGATTGCGTTCTTAGAAGTCAGTTTTTAGTTCGTTTTTTTTAAAAAAAAATTGACGTTTTCGTCGGAAATTCCAATAGATTTCCGACGTACAAATGATGTTTTATATAAATAAATGATTTTTACATACATAAAAATGATTTTTTATATAAAAATGATTTTATATACATATGTATAACATATACATATCAATGATGCTGATTTAGTATATGATTTTTAATTATTTTACTCATAGACAGTGCTTGCATGCATGATGACTAGCGAAACGAGAAGAGAAGCCTAATCCAAACCTAAACTTCTCTAATAATTATTACTAATTATCATTTATCATATCTCTCGTAATTCCAAATTTAATAAGGCAATCAATTCGCCATCTCTATTGATTGTGATTTTGATATTTGGTTTTGATTGCGTTTTTATATGTCGATTTTCATTTGGTTTAAACATGGTTTTAAATTCATATATTTTAATAAAAAAATAATCATCCATCGGAAACCAATGATATGTAGAACCAATCATTCGCCGTATGAATGATTGGCATATTATGGCCGTCCGTCGGAATATCCGTCGGAATTTCCGACGGACGTTCAACCATTGAGGGTTTTGTGAAATTTAAGCAATTAATTATGAAACCTTAATCAAATATATCATAGTTTGCTAATAATCAGTATGATTAAACTTGATTTGCACTACTAAAAACAAGATTTAATTTTCAACGACATAAAAATATGAAACATCATGCATATATTCATAACTTCACACTTATCACATGTTAAACATCTAACGACGTTTTCTCGAATTTGTATAATTATTGTATTTTAATGTATTTTGATGTATATAATCATAGCTTCATAATCAATATGAGTCACATTTTACTAATCTAGTATCATAAAATTAATTTAGGGTTTCAAACATCAAATGGTTGATTATCAGCGGTATTCCGTCGGAAATTCTGACGGATTTCTGACGGAAATCAGTAATTTTAGTCAAAGCTCTCTTCGTATTATACCCGTATGATTCGAAGAACCTTGACTACGTTTAATGATTTCCGTCAGAAATCCGTCGAAAATTCCACGAAAATCATTAAATTTAGTCAAGGTTCATATCGAATTACGCGGGCAAATTTATTTGGGAAGGCGGTGAAATTTTCGGATTCCGTCGGAATTTCCGACGGACAACAAAAATTACCGTCTAAAATAGGCGATCTGCGTGAAAATTTTTGGCCGCCTCAATTTTGCCGCGTCGATTCGGGGTATCGACGGATTTGGCCGTCGGAAATTTCAGTATATGAGGACCCTTTCCCTTCTCATTTTCTCAAAACTCAAACTCAAACCTCTCTCTGAACACTAATCCCTTCCCTCTCTAAAAAATCCTTTCAATCTCCGGCCAAGAAATGTAAGTCTTCTAATTTTTCTTTTTAAATTTTCAATATTTCGATTAGACTAGTCATTTTAGTAATATAATAAATCGTCAATATTTAGTTAATTACATCATTAATTGTTTAATTATTTAAAAAGTCAAAAAATTATAACTAAAATTCGAAATACTTTATAGGTCCAACCTACGACCAGGATCATACCGAATGGTGCGATCTACTCCCACGGGTAGTCCGGGGTCGATGGGCCGGGTGCACCGTCGGGGACTACATGGTTCCGTCTGACGAACGGAATCACTGCAACCATCAAGTCCATGATGCACGGGATGCTGCCGAGAGCAATCCCCAAATACTCCGAGATGGATGCTAAAACGCGTGAGATCTGGTTCCGCCATTTCGCGGTAATCAATTAATTCATTGTAAAATAAAATTAATTAATTTCTCATATATTTTTAAACTTATCTATTTTTAATTTTTTTAAATTACATCAATTTTTTACATGGGAACCAAGTCTTACGCCGTTGGTCCGAAAGACTTTCCACCAAACTGCTCGGGACACATACCGCCAAAACATCAACGAGTGGAAAGATAAATGGATGAAACACAATGCCATCCCTAACGGAGTCAACCACGAGATTTGGACAAACCTGGTCGCATACTGAAACTCTGATGCGACGAAGAAAATTTCTGAGATAAATTCTCAGAATCACCAGAGTACTCGGGGTGGCAAGGGAATTGCGACCCATAATTTGGGCGGCAAAACCTGTGAGCAAGTCGCTCATGAGCTGGTAAGCTTTTTCATTAATTTAAATATTATTTAATTTTTGCGTATTTTAATTTTAAATTAATTTTTAAATATATAGTCAGCAAAATCTGGAGGTGCCCCACCGGATTTGCTCAAGGTTTTTAGGTGACCCACACCGACAAAACGACGGGTCAAATCCTTGATCCGGTCGCTCGTTCAGTGATCGATACGGTGGTCGAGACGCAGCAGGCCCAACTTTCTCAGGACGGGTCAAACGCCCTTTCTCAAGACAAGATAAACGAGTTGATTATCCAGTTATAATCAATTAATTTATTACCCTTAATATACCGAGGTGGATATCATGGACCCTATGACGGTTCGGGCGGTTCTAGTTCCACACCTGGACTTCTTTAGATTTAATGTTTTAACTTATGCTTTCAAGTCTTTTTTTTATATTGTGAACTATTTCTTTTTTTTTGAATGCAATTATAATTTCTCTTCTTTTTTGAAAATTAAAATTAAAATTGAAATTAATTTTATAATTATTTAAATAAATAATTATTAATAATAAACAAATAATTAATTAATTGGAATTAAATAATTAATTTTAATTTAAAATAATAAATTTATAATTATTAAACTAATAAAATAAATTAAATTAATTAATTTTGTTTTTACAAAATTAATTTTTTTTTTAATTTCAGAACGACTTTCCGACGACATTTTCCGTCGGATATCCGTCGGAAATGCTGACGGGTTTTTGCGGAATTTTCCGTCGGAATTACCAACGGAAAACTCTGTCGGCATATCCGTTGGAAATTCCGACGGCTTTTTCGACGGATATCTGACGGACATTCCGACGGAACATGCTGTCGGAATTTCCGACGGATGAATCCGTCAAACTTTCGTCGGAAATTCCGACAGATGTAGTGACGGATGTACTCCGTCGAAAATTCCGACGGAGTCCAATTTTTCGACCACGTAGATCCGACGTCATGTTTTCGTCGGAATTCTGTCGGAATCCGAGCAGTTTTCTTGTAGTGAGAGTACCTGAAAGCGAGCCCAAAATAACGGTTTGGTGAGGGCATCATCGAGCTGATCATCTGAGCTGACATGACCAACACGAAGTTGGCCGGCTTGGAAAAACTGACGAACGAAGTTGTCGTCGAGACGAATGTGCTTCATGCGCGAGTAGAAAACCGGATTAGCTGCAAGGTATGTGGCACCGATACTATCACAATATACAACCGGGGTGAGAGTGGGTTGAACCTGAAGCTCGGCAAGCAATGATTGAACCCAACAAAGTTCTACCGTAGTGGATGCGATAGATTTATATTCTGCTTCGGTGGAGGAACGAGCAACACCTGTCTGCTTCTTCGAGGACCAAGCAATGGGGTGTGAGCCGAGTTAGATGACATAGGCGCTGGTGGAGCAATAATCATCACGANCCCCCCCCCCCCCCCCCCCCCCCCAATCAGTATCGATAAAGGTGTGCAGGAGGGGTGTGTTGGTGGTGCGGAGATGAATGCCATGGTGACGTGTGCGGGAGAGGTAACGAAGGGCTCTTTTGACCACGGACCAGTCCTCCTCCGTGGGCTTGTGCATGAACTGAGACAACATGTTGACAGAGTAAGAGATATCCAGACGAGTGTGAGACAGATACTAAAGACTCCAAAAAACCATCTGATATTGCGTGGGATCCGAAAGCAACATGCCTGAAGTAAGTTTGAGGGAGGTGTTCGGAAACATGGGAGTGGTGACCAATGAAATAACTAGAAGAGATAACATTAAAAACTTAAAATCTTACAAAACATCAAGATGAAAAAGCTAAGGAGAGAAAATTTGCAAAATCAAGAAGTTGTTTCTAATTTAGAATTCCTTTCTAATTATAGAAGGACCTTTCTCGAGAGACTATCCCGGTCAGATTTACCGGGATTGATTACAAAAGAGACCGGGACAAGTTATTCTGCCCATCGATAGAGAGAGAGTGATCCCGATCTGATAGACCGGGATGTGTACACCGGGATGCGTCTTGGACGTTGATCAGTACGAACTGTCCCGGTCTAATATGACTGGGACATACACCGGGATTGATTCATATGGTTGGATTGGAGGGAGAGTACCGGTCTGCGTGATCGGGGTAGCTTCGCCGGGACGACTTCGTTTGTTGATCTGTAGAGTCTCTCCCAGTCTGGATAGACCGGGATCCCCACCGGGATGTGTAGGTCTGCTTGGACATAAGGGACGATCACGGTCAAGTTGACCGGGATAGATGGTCGGGGTCATGTACATGAATTTACTCTTCTTAAAGGATTTGCCTAATTCTCTAGTCCTTGCACCTTTTGACTCGAGTTTCGTTCAATCTTCGTTCTCCACCTAAAACATGCAAATGCAATGTAAATGGACACAAAGGACTCTAAATGCAACCTAAAATGAATGAAAAACGAATGGAAACGAATACTAAAATCGACAAAAAAAACACAACATATCAACTCCCCCAAACTTATCCTTTTCTTGACCTCAAGCAAAATAGATTCTAAGTAAGGAGAAGAGGTTTGAAAAACGAAGACTAAGCAATTCAAAACCCAACGATGCGAGCGTTTCTAGCAAACATAACTACTTGTGTCATCACCTAAGCCAATTTGCTATCCACTATCATTACTAAGCTAGGGCAATCCACTTTACAATCCTAAGTTGCTTTCCTAAATTCATTCATGATTGAACGTGAAACATGATCAAAACTTCAACAAAAGGCTTCATTTGGTTTGGTAAAAAGGGGACTCCAAGTTAAAGAGAAAGGTTCCACATGACATGAGTTATTTGTAACGCGGTTTCTCTCGCGGAGTGAAGAGATTATAGTAAAAGCAAGAAAGACAAGAGCGATGGGGCATATCCTATTAAGCATGCATCAATTCCCAAACCTCAATCTTAGTCTATCCACTTAAACTTTTCTACTCTCACACAAATTCCAACCTTTTCAAGAGACTTTTTTTTCATTTCATTTCAAACTAGACTCTTCTTCTTTTTTGCTTCCTTTGCATTTTTCTTCTCCAACGCAATGTTTGCTTTTAAGTTTCTTTCTTTCTTGTAATGCTTTCTTCTTGGAGCATATTGTTCTTTCCTCTTATGCTTTGAGTCATAGTCATTTGCAATCTTGGTTATCTCTTAAAGTTTCTTTTCTTTCCTCTTGGTGTTTTTCTTCTTCTTATGTTTTTCCAAACCTTTTCTTTTCATTTTCTTTCTCCAAATAACCCATCTTAACATTAGGCCAAATCAACTTAAGCTACCCTTGAACCGAATGATATCAAGTCCTAGATATACCCACACATTTTTCAGTTTAATTCCATGCATATTCTGCCTAGCTACCCATGATGGATGCTTCTAATGCCGCTCTAAATCTTGCAAGATTTTACAAAATCATCAAACACTAAAGATAAGTAATGAAACTCACAAGTGTTTGGGCCAAGGTAGAAGTGGGAGAGAGGGAATCGTCCCTAGAATGAGAACGACCAAGCCGGACTATAAGTGTTTTGGTTGCAATGCCCAAGCTCGTTTAAGAAAATGTTAGAAGCCATAAAACCAAGTGAAGTAGTATATGATCATGTTAATTATAAGTTCAAATTAAAACTCCGATAATCATGAATGCAACCATAGTCTAGCAAGTTTCATTGCCAAGGACAAAGATTTTTAAGCATTCTAAGGTTATAGACTTCGAGACGTTTTGAGGCTACTATGGTAAAATCGATGACCAAGGGTTTTAAACACTTTGTTCTTCTTTTGAAAAACTACTTGCAATGCAATCTACATGCGACTCGATTCTATCTACATATGCAATGCAAACTATATGAGAAAACCGAATAATTGAAAACAAAACAAATCTTTTTTTTTAAATAACTAGTAGAGATAGTATTAAAAACTTAAAATCTTACAAAACATCAAGATGAAAAAGCTAAGGAGAGAAAATT
>OVAO01003764.1:0-10895 GCA_900406285.1 Biscutella auriculata | reverse complement strand
CGTTAGAGTAAGGTTATTCTTTAAAAAGGTTTCTGAATTAATATATAGGGGATAATTTAAATCGAATCTTATAAAAAATATATAAATATCTTTTATAATTATTTAAACAACAAAAAAGATTTTCTCAATTAAAAATTAAAATTTTAATAAAAAATGAAATTATAAAAAAATAAATATTTATTAAGAATTTATAAAGAAATATTTAATAAGAATATATTGTTTGGCAACACGAATAAGAATATTCTATTAAAAAGGAATNAATTAAAAATTTTAAATAAAAAATAGAAAAATTGTGGACTTGACACATCACATAAATTACTTCTCTTTTAATATATAAGAGGATTCTAAATTAATTGTAATACTAGTTAAAAATAATCATATTGTTTATACATTTTATGTTATTAACTTAAATTGATTTCGATAATTCTAATAAAATATAATAAATAGTGGTTGGTCCCATATGGCGAAGTATAAAACCGTTTAATTTTATTTTTGGAGATTCTAATTCATTTTCAAGAATCAACTTATTTTTATGTTAAATTATCTTTTTCATTTTGGGTTGACCTCCTTTCTGCTTTGATATAGTTTTTTATCCCGTTGTGGAACGTTGTAATCATTTGCATGGTGTTTAATTAATATGGAAAGATGAAAATAAATGATATAGTTAAAAAGATATTTGGATACACATAAATAGAAAGGTAGGAGATATGTAAATATACGATGATATAACAAGTGATGTTAGTCCAGTGGTAAAACACATGGCATTACTAGTTATCAGGTCGGGGCTTCGAGTCCCCGTGAGAGCATTTGCTCCTCTTATTTATTGAGAGTTTGACTAATGGACTGGTCTTGTAGTCCATAATCAGTTGACAAAAAAAAAAAAAAATATACGATGATATTGTCCCCAAAAAAAATTATATACGATGATACCGACAAAAATACGAGAGTCTAGAATAGAAACAAGACTGGGTAAATTACAAAATATGCATATGTAAGATCCACACCATTTGTTTCTTAGACCATCTCCATCAGGGTATTATGATGGGTTCTTGGGTTGAGTTTTTAAGGTAATAAAGCCTAAAAATTAATGATAATATAATTTAAAAGCTAGAATCGATTCTAGAATTAGAGTTTTTAGATACTGGTTAGAACCGACGACGTGTTGCTTTCTAATTGGAAGGGAAAAAAGCAAGCAAAAAAATGTGAAGGGTTTCGTCGTCTCTCGCACATTCTTCCGAAAACTGAAGAAAATATCGACTGGAGCTCTCGATGGCGATTCTCTTTCTAGGTTTATTTCTCGTCGTTATAACTTCTTTGACCACCGTCGATGGTAAACCAGTCTGTCCGAAAAGTTCCACCTATGGTCGTGGTAACTTTCCCGATGGTTTCTTATTCGGTGCTACTACTTCTGCTTTTCAGGTAAAAACGAATTTGTCTCTGAGAGTCACTGAAATGATTTTCGAATTATGTCTGGTTCTGAGACTAATTCATGAACATGTGATTCAAATCTACAGATTATAGCAAGCTTGGATTTGATTTCTATAATCACTATAAGGTATTGATTTGTTGAAGATAAGATGTGAAGGGTGTAAACGACTGATGTTTTGTTAAATCGAACTTTTGCAGGAAGATGTTCAATTATTGAAGAAATTGAATATGGATGCTTTTAGATTCTCCATTTCTTGGTCAAGAATATTTTCTCGTAAGACAAAATCAATTTATTTTGGCTAATGATTGTTGGATTGCAATTAGATGAGTTGGTCACTCTCTAATCGATTTGCTTTGTTACCAGATGGGAAAAAGACAAGGAAGTAAGTTAAACTGGAGTTAAATTCTACAATGATCTTATCAACGAGCTCATTGCAAATGGTTATTATCAAATCTCATTTCTTTTTGTTCATTACCTTGTGGCGAAAACCACACTTTCTTGATTGAGTTTTGCAGGTGTAACGCCTATGGTTACCTTGTTTCATTGGGATATACCTCAAGCTCTCGAAGATGAATATGGCGGTTTTTTGAGTGACCATATCTTGCAAGTCCTTCAAGCATTAAATCAATTCTGTTTCCTATCATGTTGTGGTTACTTATTGACTAGTTTACAGGGAGGATTTCCGTGAATTTGCAGAGTTTACTTTCAGTGAGTATGGTGACAGAGTGAAGTATTGGATCACTATAAACGAGTCTTATGAATTTAGTCTTGGTGGATACAAGACTGATGAGAGAGCCCCAGGAAGATGCTCTAAATATGTCAATGAGAAATGCGTTGGAGGTAAGTCTGGACATGAAGTCGACACTGGTAGTCATAATTTGTTGTTGGCTTATGTTGAAACCGTGGATGAATTCAAGGAGACACTTGTGTACAAGGAGACATTTGTCATAATGTTTTTTACTTAGACAATCAAATATTTATGCTTTCCAATTTTTTGTAGTCTTTCAATCTTCTTCATTTTCAATCTTCTTCAAAACTTGAAATATCATAAGAACCAAATCACATATTCATTTTTCTTTTTTAAGAATCCCTAATAAAGATCTACCAATGTAGGTAAGATTTTAAGTAAAGTTCTTAATTAATGAATTTTGTAAATATATTAATAAAATATTCCTTGGAACTCTTAATTAAGAGTCATTGATGTGGATGCTCTTAGTTTCTGAACTCGGAGTTTAAAGCCACGTGGACGAAGCTAAGTCCTTAATAAGAATTTGATCGACATGTGTGACGCTTAGTTGAGGAGCTACAAACTTTAAAACATATATGTCATAGTGACGTCATTAGGCTTAATGACTAAAATAATGTTGGTGATTCGAAGAAAGAAACTGTCATTAAGTGACTGTGAGATGTCGGTAGCCTCCGATTGCCACGTTTCAAAGAGTGATACACTATAACACCAAACACATATTTTATCACAATGTTTGAAATTTTCGTCGTGTTGATCATGTCCATATCTTAGTATTAAATACTCCATTCCTCCTAATCTTTTATTTCTTTAAATTGTCTGCCTCGTGTCTCTCTTTTATACTAGTAATATTTAGAAGAAGAAAAAAGCAGAACACATATTTAACCAAAAATTATTTTTCTTGATATTATTTTTGACATCGCATACTTGAACAAACTGAACTTCACAAAATCTAAAATCCATACTAATTTTAAAAAGGGAATACCAAATTCAACACACAAAGAAACAATAACTAGTAATAAGATCCCCATTTATTGTTTAAGCCAGAAACAACATAACTATTTTCTTTCCTCTTTTTGTCGCTTATGGATCTAATAAATATCTTGTGTTTTGTCGCTTTTGTATATATAAATAATTATTGAGAGAAAATAAAAACGGCAAAATGTGCATTTATAGTTCCTAAACCTTGTAATGACCGTTCCAGTAACACGTGGGTCCCAAGACTCCTTAGACTATGTACAATACAAATATTTTTTTAACATCCTCATTTCCACTTATAACATTCCACCTTATTTTCTCTCTCCTCCACGNATCTTGTGTTTTGTCGCTTTTGTATATATAAATAATTATTGAGAGAAAATAAAAACGGGAAAATGTGCATTTATAGTTCCTAAGACTCCTTAGGTTCAACGTCAAAATCCTCGCGGATTCACACACTTTTGAAATCCGCTAAGGTGGTTTTACCGGCTCTAACCGGTCCCACCTTCTAACTATGGGTCCCACGGGAACCATCTTCGTTCCTCCACNATTTTTATACCTTACAATGCATTTGTTTAATAAAATTCAACATCTACCCCACCATTTTATATTTTCTTTTATCTTTATAATTTAGTAATTACACACTAGTAATTTTTTATTTGACGGTTGAGTTATGAGTTAGATAGTTTTTATTTGACGGCTGAGTTATCTAATTTTTATTTTCTTTGTGGTTGAGTTATGAGTTAGTTTTTATTTAACGGTTGAGTTATCTAACGGCTGGGTTATAAGTTATGTAACGGCTGAGTTATCTGACAGTTGATTTATCTGACGGTTGAGTTATCTGACGGCTGAGTTATCTAACGGCTGAGTTATAAGTTATAAGTTATGTAACGGCTGAGTTATCTGACAGTTGAGTTATCTAACGGCTGAGTTATCTGACGGCTGAGTTATCTAACGGTTAGTTATCTCACGGCTGAATTATTTGACGGCTGAGTTATCTTACGGTTGAGTTATCTGACGGATGAGTTATCTAACGGCTGAGTTATCTGACGGTTGAGTTATCTAACGGTTGAGTTATCTAACGGCTGAGTTATGAATAGACTTATCATTGATTTTTTTTTTCTGTGTCCAAATCAAATGAAACAAGTTTCTATTTATAAATATTCAAAAATAGATGAATTTTGATATAACTTTTATAAATAGAAATTATTTTTTATTATGAGATAATATAGTTCAAATTATTTGGGTGGAAAAAAAATATCCATAATCACAAAACCAATAACATTGTGCCATTTGTCATTTATTTACAAAAAAAAAGAAAAAAAAAAAGAAAAATCGATTGAATAAATTCAACACTCTCTTTCTTCTATGTCATTCAACACTACCATTGTACCAATTAAATATGTTGAATAAATTATTCAACACTCCATTGTAAGTAGTCATAGGTTCAACGTCAAAATCCTCGCGGATTCACACACTTTTGAAATCCGCTAAGGTGGTTTTACCGGCTCTAACCGGTCCCACCTTCTAACTATGGGTCCCACGGGAACCATCTTCGTTCCTCCACCGTTATATAAGTACATGGTCCTTAACGCTTCCCACCGTTTTCTCTCTAACCACACATCTTTACTTGTTTTCTTCTAGACTTTTCATTGTTCGTTTCTCAACTCTTGAAACAGGTTTGTTTATTTACTCTAACATCTTTCTCCTTCCTTATGCTATTGCGTTTTGCATAGCTTTTTTTTTCCTTCACTTGTTCGGTTACTTAATTTGTTCCAGATTCCGATCGATTTCATCAGGTTTTTCTTATGATGGATATCTTCGACAACTCCGACCTCGAATACCTCGTGGATGACTTTCACGGTGTCTATGATTTCGACGACGACGAACCCTTTGGAGAGATTGATATCACGACTGAGACTGATACAGACTTCATGGACTCTTATTTCGAGGTTGGTATTTCACTGCTAATTTGGGAGAAGGATACATATCCGGCGATCTTAATCTGTTACAAGGATGTGATCGATGTTACGTGTTAAATGTTGTTCTTAGACTCAGAGTAAGCCAAAGACTGACACGTCAGCTTTAGAAGCTAGGAATGGAAAAGACATACAAGGGATTCCTTGGGAGATTCTGAATTACACGAGAGCTGGATATCGTGAGAAGAGATTGCAACAGTATAGAAACTTCGAGAGTCTCTTTAGATCCAGAGAAGAGCTTGATAAGGTAATACAACTCTCTGCTTTACTCTCTGTTTTTTTTTTTCATGTTCATAATGATACAGGGTAGTTTAAAGTCTCGACTTTTAGTGTTTGAGTTCCCGCTATTGTTTTTAATGACAGGAATGCTTGTATGTAGAGAAAGGAAAAACCTTTTATGACTTCCAGTTCAACACGAGGCTTGTGAAGTCAACAATTGTACATTTTCAGGTAGAGAACTTGCCCTACTACTATGTTTGCAATCTGTGGCATACTCTGTTACTTCATTTCTTTTGTTTGATAGCCATTAGTCGAGTCTCCAACTGCATACAGAATTATGCATGTTGGCCTCTTATCATACCTCAGTTCTCTAGTTCCAGGAAACAAAATCAATTGTCAGAGAATTTATCAAGCATATGAGAGTAATGAGATGTTCCTTTTTCACTCCCTACTTCCCACGAAACTAGCTGTATCTGTTGTTGATCTTTTCTTGGTGACTATTGTTTGATAGGAGATTTTCCTATGCCTTATTTTCTTTTATCATGCTCGTTAACCTCACCTCAGCTCTGCAGCTTGGGTGTTGATTCACACAAAGTCCTTTTTCTTTTGCAGATAAGCTCGAGGGGTGCTTTGTCCTTTATTTAACCTGCTCGTTCCTAACCTCTCAATGCATATTAATAGTGCCAAGATATGTCTAGGATGGTTGAAGCAGAGTTGAGAAATCTAACTTGGCCAGGCAACTTGTTAACAACTAAATAAACTTTCATACGCTTCGAAAATGATCATTCACAGAGTGTATTTAGGTTTCCTTGCATCAAATTTCCATTGTTAGATCATATGTGCTTTATTATCTCGAACAGAGGAACTACAGAGAAGACTTGTGGCTATCTTGGGCATTTTGAGAAACAATTTCTATA
This sequence comes from Biscutella auriculata, assembly GCA_900406285.1. Classification (NCBI taxonomy): domain Eukaryota; kingdom Viridiplantae; phylum Streptophyta; class Magnoliopsida; order Brassicales; family Brassicaceae; genus Biscutella; species Biscutella auriculata. The sequence continues at coordinate 4,628 of OVAO01003764.1, read as the reverse complement.
TGATTTAACCTTTCTTAAGCAGGTTGGGAGAGCAGCTGGCGCCCTAAGGAAACCTTTGTTAATATGGTATGATAGGAAATGTTTGCACACATCTACAAGGACTTTAACTTTGTCATCCTTCTTTCTTGCAGGGAATTTTTTGTTTGAGCTTGTTATTTTTGCTTCTACGTGATCTCCATCTTTCATGATACCATGCTCTTGTGTTTTATTATTCTTTACACTTGGTTCGTAGGTCTGTCTGTAATAGCGCTAAAACATTATGAGACAAATAGATTTCTATTTGGCCGTAACACCTGCTTATGTCATCATTCATTCGATTGCAAAGTTCACATTTGATTACTAAAAGGGTCGCTTTGTTGCCTTCTTTGCTTGAGTGTTTGTGTGAAAACTAGCATGTTTGTTTCTTTTTCGTTCTTTTTTGGGGTCTAAGATGACTGGTTCTGTCTTATGTGAATCCTAATCTCCACGGTCTAATTTTTCAGCTGAGGAACTTGCTATGGGCAACATCAAAACACGACTTGTATTTCATGAATAACTACTCTCTCATGCACTGGTCATCTTTGCTGCAAAGAAGTGCAGAAGTACTTAATGTGGCAAAGCCCATTGTTCCTACAATGGTGAGCAACCTTACTTATAATATCACTTGTTCTTCAACTTTGGAATGGAAGTCGATCAAATAAACGTTGGTAATTCAATCTGCAGAAGCAGCCTGGATTGGTGTCACAGTCTCTATCGAGAGTTCAGATAAGCACCATGGCAGTTAAAGATGATTTGATAGTTGCTGGAGGGTTCCAAGGGGAGCTTATCTGTAAGGTATTAAACGAACAAAATCAGTGATGTAATACTTGTAAATTTGGATTTTCACTTACTGTGATCTATGGACTATGGATTGCAGCGAATCAACGAACCTGGGGTTGCTTTCTGCACAAAATTAACATCTACTGAAAACGACATCACCAATTCCGTTGACATACACAATGCACCCAGGTAATTAAGCTCTGCCAGACTACCACTAAACAAAACATACATTGGTTCCAAAATGAAAGAAGACAAAAATCTTGTAAACTCAAACCCTTGCTCCTTTTATCCATGTAGTGGCTCGTTGAGGGTCATGACCGCTAACAATGACTGTATCGTCAGGCTATTTGATGCCAATAGCTTTGCCTTCCTCAACAGTTTCACCTTTGACTGGTCCGTAAACGTAAGCGCATCTCCATCTTTATCTCCACAGGCTTTTCTGTTGCTATATGGTTTCATGGTGTTTCGTATTATTTTTCTATTTGGTACTCGTGTGTAGAACATTTCTACCAGTTCAGACGGTAAGCTAGTGGCTGTTCTAGGGGACAGTCCAGAGTGCTTGCTAGGCGATGCCGGATCTGGTAAAGTGATCCACGGACTCGAAGGCCATCTTGACTACTCGTTTTCATCAGCGTGGCATCCAAACGGTCAAATCCTAGCCACTGGGAACCAAGACACAACGTGCAGGCTGTGGGACGTGAGGAACCTGTCTCGGTCAGTGAAAGTGTTAAAAGGAAACATGGGAGCCATCAGAGCGTTGAAGTTCAGCTCTGACGGACGGTTCTTAGCCATGGCTGAGCCAGCTGACTTTGTACACGTGTTCAACACGGAAGCTGATTACAGTGAGTGTCAAGAGATTGATGTGTTTGGAGAAATAGCTGGAATCTCGTTTAGCCCCGACTCTGAGGCCTTGTTCGTGGGAGTGGCTGATCGTACGTACGGTAGCTTATTGGAGTTCAATCGGAAGCGAAACCACTTGTATTTGGATTCTATTTTCTGATCTGACTCCAGCCGTTGGAAGCAAATATATATTGTATCAAATGTGAATATAATTACATAAGAAGGTGTAGTTTTGAAAAATAACAGGTTTTACTTCTCGCAAAATTATATATTACAGATTATTACTTTATTTGGTTTTGAAATTAACCAAACCGGTAGTAACCCAATTAAGAATGGGTTTATTTTCTAGGCCAATATCGTTGGGCTCAGACACGAACAGTCCACTGAAATAATGTGATTGATCTCTTTCACTTTTGGCAATGGACTTACTTAAATATGGTTAGGTGATTTGATGATGTAGACCTTTTCACTGAATCGATTGAAATGTTAAAGCCTAATGGAACATTCCTCAATTACACCTAACTTTCTTCTTTTTTTGTCAGCNTGGAACATTCCTCAATTACACCTAACTTTCTTCCTAGTAGAAAACATTTAGTCTTGGATTCTATTTCTTCCATAACCTAATTTTCTTTTTGAGAGACGTCTCAGATTAAAATTGATATATAAATTCTAAGTACCAAATCTTTGATATCTTTTTTTTGTGTTAAATCGAGAACAGTGGGTGTTACAATTCAAATTGGGAATGACGTCTAGTGGAAAACAAAATGTAAAAGAATCCAAAATTATGTACTAATTCTGGATCTCCAGTTGTAAAACAAAACTTGTAGTAAGAGTTTTGTATTAAATAAAAGGAGGAAAGGACAAAAAGTGACGTTATTGACGATAATTCCAAAGAAGAAAAAAAGGTTTTGAACAAAAAATGATGAGAGAGACAAACACAATCCACCCTAAAGTTCACATGCCATTCACCTTCCTCATAAAACGACACACAACTGCTCTGAAAACGATTTTTGTATTTTGCAAAATTCTCATCAGTTGATACTTTTAAATTTCTATTATGTATTCAGTATCGCTATAGTAATTACACAATATCTTAGATCTTTTTAACCAAATTTGCAGAGCTAATCACAGTTTGCTTTGTATCTTTAAAATTTCTACTACGTCAATAATTTTTACTTTGAATTATGGTGACTACTATAAAACGAACCCAAAGAAAAACACAATAATGGAGTTGATTTGTATTTTGTTTTATATGAAGATATTTCAAAACGAGGGAGAGAGAGGCAGAGAGACATAAGTACAGATGCAAGTGGAGTAAGGTTGGTCAGAGTTCACTGTTACGAGTTAAAATGACAGTTTCAATCTGGGCCTTTGATTAATGACACGTGGCACATATATAACATTCTTTTGAGTCACGAAAACGAGAAGAGTGTGACGGAAACCGCGTGAAAGGGGTAATAAAGGAAACTTTCCAAATGGAAAAACGTATTTTCAAATGTAAACGGAACGCCACGATGAGACGGTGAACACGCGCATTCCATGCCATTGAACCTAATATTGGATTCTATTCTCTCTTATTCCTTTTATTTTCTTTTTAAGTTTCAGGTCGATGATTTTTCGTGTATTTAGGTGTTGGATATTTTTTTTTTTTGAAGAACAATTTAGCACCTAACAAATAATCATAAATAATGCTTTAGTGTCTTATATAAGCTTCAACAGAATCCATCCAGAATTCGTATTTAGTTCATAAAGTTTACTTAAGATTATTGATATATAAAAACAAAAATTGAAAATATATAAAAAAGAAACGGGAGCAAATATTAAAGTCTAAACATTATGGGGAAAAACTCATAAAACGACGTCTATAATCATTCAAAAATAATATTTTCATATTTTCCTCTATTAAAATGATTGTAAAGACAAATAAAAAAAGATGGTGACAATTGTTTAACTTTCTAAATAACGTGGTATTTAACGAGTCGAATAAAAGTTGAGATAACTACCTTATTGTATAAATGGAGTTGAAAGTTCACAATATTACATAATGGATATACAAAGGAGTGTTTCTATACAGATTAAAATTCACTATCCATGAATGGCGATAGTGATTTCACTAGATAAAATCATATATGATAAACAAAATTTCTGTAATTTTATAAGCGATTTTATGAATACTCTATTCTTTCAAATTTCAAGATCACCAAAGATTAAAAAACCAAATCTATGTATTATGTTATGGAAAAATGTCAAAAAAAACCACGAACTTTTTCGTTTACTCCATTTTAACCATCAACTATTGATGTATCCATTTAAATCTCATACTTATGTTGACGTTCANTCAAAAAAAACCACGAACTTTTTCGTTTACTCCATTTTAACCATCAACTATTGATGTACCCATTTAAATCTCATACTTATGTTGACGTTCCAAAAAAATCCTGAACTTATGTTGACTACTCCAAATTAACCACGTCGTTAAATCACTTAACGGACGTATTTGACACCGTTTAATCGTTGTTTACTGTTGACGTAAAGTAAAAACGACGACGTTTTAGAAACAAAAAAAAATAACGGGAAAATGTCAAAAAAATCCCCGAACTTATCCGTTTACTGCATTTAAACCTCATACTTATGTTGACGTTCCAAAAAAACTCTGAACTTATGTTGACTAATCCAAATTAACCACGTCGTTCAATCAAGTCGTTCAATCGAGAAAGATTTGATCAATTTGTTAGATAAATATATTTACTTGAAGATAAATATAAATTTTTTTAAAGGATCAATGCAAATATAAATTTATTTTCGTTCAATTCAATACTTTTATTAAGAAAAAAATGATGACAAGAAAANATATATTATGTATATATATAATTATTAATAATTTTGTTCATTACAATTTAACCCATGCATAGCATGGGTATTAACCTAGGCTTTGAATGGAGACATGAAAATAAAGCAGATCATCTGTAAAACCAGATGAACTACTTTTT
>OVAO01003761.1:0-10896 GCA_900406285.1 Biscutella auriculata | reverse complement strand
TAGTAATAAACGAGTGAAATCTATCCCGAAAACCGGCTAAAAACAAGACATATCAGCAAGCAACACTCTCTCTTGATCTATATCACCCAACCGTGAATAATCAGAGACGAGTGATCCAACACTCACCGTCCAAGCTAGTTCTTTTTATGAAGCTTGGAGGCACGAATCCTTGGCAATATCCTCAAAAGTGTTAACCCTAGCTAACATCTTTACTCTTGAATATATACCCACATAAACATAAATCTTCCTTAAATCTTTCTACAGAAAATTTTCCCAAACCCACGATTTCCTTTTCCAAAAATCTTAGAATGAATATTCTCCAAATATTCATTTCACGTCAGTAATCCTTCCAAGAGCTTGTTTCCTTTTCTGAAAGTCCCAGAACATCATATTTCCTTTTCTGATGTAGAGACCACAACTTTCCGTTTCTGATGCAAAGACCACAACAGACTTCCTTTTACTAAAAGTCCTAGAATGGAAATTCTCCAAATCTCCATTCCACGCAGCTCTTCTTCTAGAAGCTCACTTCTCCTTTGATGCAAACAGCTCAACCTCATGATTTCATCTAGCACCTGATTTTGCATCTTCAGTCTCCCCCTTTTTAGCTTAGTTTGATACTCAAGCATCCATGGTCTCCAAACCCTATTTCCTACCAAACAGAGTCCAAGCATATCCGCAGAACCTTTGTTCTCAACACAGAGTAACACTCAAGATAACTCCCCCATATTGTGTTATTACTCTGTACTCACGTCTTCAGACTTCATCGAGCGAATCTAAGACATCTCCCCCTGCTTGAGTGCATAACTAAGTTAAAAACATCAATGCCGCATAGAGGAGAACATTTTCTGCAGCTTGCACATCCTGAAGCACTTTGATTGCATGTAGCATTGTTGCTCTCAGCTCATCTTCAGGCTCTTTCTTCCTGGTTGATCATGCCTTAGGTTGCTTCTTCTTGTCCAAAGATTGACTTAACCTCTTATGTACAGTCTACCAGATGTTGGGCATTCAACATATCAACTTAACCGACTATTGCGTTTTTCTACTTGAGAGGAACTCCACCATCTCATCATCAGTCATCTTCTTCTTCAGTTTCTGTTGCTGATCACCTTCTTCAACCTCTTCCAGGCCAAACAAAGCGTTGATCCTTGCAGAAGAGAACTCAGGAACTAAGTTTCTCATGAGAACGTCTACAATGATTGTCTCAGCACTAACCATTGGGAGATTTTCCCAGAATTCTCAGACAATCCAAAGCAGCAAGGCTGCACTTGAGATACCGTACTCATCAGACTAACATCAGTAATCAGAGCTCTCACAGAATCCTTTTCCAAAACCATGGCCTTTTCCTCATCAGTCATCTTGTTCGGTTTCGACCACCTGTTTTCTAAGCAACCTGAAAACATCTCAAGAAACAATAAGTGCACACTGCTGATCTTAATTCATCAGACACTATTCTCTTAACACCAGCTTGTTTCTTTTTATTTCCGCAATTTATTCACAATTTTCATCATGAGTGGCTTACTTTGAAAGATTAGAACTGTAATGAACACACAAACACTGAAAATTTTAAGAGTTATTTACCTCGCTTATGTCTGTAGCTGGGAGATCAGGTACAGTACTCGAGACTTTTACACACAAATGGCTTCCCCTCAGTAGTTATGAAAATATTCAATCATGGGTAATGTTCCTAGAATTTCACTCTGTCATATCTTTATCTTGATTCACCACTTTCATTCGGCTTCCTGTTCTGATCTGTTCAAGGTAGCTAGATAAATCTTTGGAAAGGGTATCACGTTGAGTTCTTCACTCACGTTCAAGTGGCGGAAGTTATATCTGCAACTCCTTTACCACCATATTAACTCATTCATCCATTTTCCTTTCTTTCTTTTTTTTCTTTTCTTTTCTTTCTTCTTTTTTTTCCCTTTTGCACGCCTCTTGATTTCTGAGCGTTTTGCTTCAACAGATGTTTCTTTGATTTCATGAGAAAGTGTGGGGTGTACTTATAGCTTCACCTGACTTCTCGACATACAATGTACATTTTAATCCCACACCTTCCTTCCCACAGCTCTTTTACCTCCTTGATTGATTGAGCTCAAACCATCAGATTGCAGTAACTCAGGACAGTATGACAGACAACTTTTTTCACATCACTCTACATAATCAGGTTTCTGATTTTTTGAAAAAGCTTTTACTGTGAGGTTCATTATCCAAGTCATTTTCATGTCCCTGATCTGCACACTTCACAAGACATATTAGATTTCACACACAGCGATTGTCTTTATGAGATTGACAAATCGTTTAAAATCCAACGGTTTAGTAAAGATATCAGCAAGTTGATGCTCAATGTTTATTTGCTCAATGACAATCATTTTCTTTTCAACCACCTCACGAATAAAATGATGAATATCTATGTGTTTCGTTCGAGAGTGTTGAACCTGATTTTTAGCAGTGATAATGGTACTTTGGTTATCACATTGAATCATCATAGAGTCACAAGACATACCATAGTCAGCTGCCATCTGTTTCATCCACATCAGTTGAATGCAACAACTTCTTAGAGCAATGTATTCAACCTCGTCGGTGGAGAGTGACACATTGTTCTGTTTCTTATTGTGCTAAGAGATCAGAGTATTTCCCATGAAGAAACACCCACTACCAGTGCTTCTGCGATCATCTAGTGATCCTGCCCAGTCGACATCACAATACCCCATGAGGTTTTCGTTGGTGTCATTTGAGTAGAAGATCCCCAAATGTGTGGTCCCTTTATACCTTATGATCCTTTTGACTACCATCAAACTCTCGTCTTTTGAGAGATTATCATTTGTCACCAAAACTGTCCTGAGTTGTTCATATCAGACTTTCAAAGCTTGCTTCAGATTATACAACACCTTTTTGGGCTTAGACACGTGATCAGAATGAGCAGAATCCTCAAGGTCTTTTTCTTGTTCTGCATAGACTTCCTCTTGAAGAATACCATTCTGCACGCTTGACATCCATTTGATGCAGTCTGAAACAAAGAGTGTAGACCATACTAAACAGGAACCTAATTGATTCCAACCGAGCCACTAATGCACATCTTTCATCAAAATATACACCTTTAATCTGGTAGTGTCGTTGTGTCATCAACCTAGCCTTAGTTCGAACCACTTTACCTTGGTCATCTATATTGATCTTGAAGATCCATTCGGTTCCAAACACATTCAATCCTTGAAATCTAGGTTCCAGATTCCACACGACAACTCTTACTCAGCCCTCAATCGCTTCTTGCATAGAATCACCCCAAAACTCGTCCACCATCGCTTTCATATGGTTCTTTGGTTCGTTGGTCGATACAAGACAGATGAACAGAAACCTCATTGGTTGAAACAGATCGATATGTTTTCCACAGGTGATTCTCTCCCCCTGAATCGCTCCATGACAACGTGAGAAGAGTGATTCCGATGAACATGTGGTGAAGAAGTATGAACTTCATTGTCATCATGCTCATGGTCTCTTTCCTGATGATTTTTATCCTGCTCAGATTCATCAACCGTTTATCTTTCCTCAACATCAATCAGTACAAGCTTTAACAACAAACTATAAGCTGACTCATCATCAAACACAACATTCACAGTTTCTTGGACTATTCTGGTTCTCTTATTGTAGACTTTAGATGCGGTACTAGAGATTTTTTCCTTGCTGCATGATCTACACCCAATGACTTGATCTTGCTTCGGTTTGGGCAGACCTCTTACCACATTTTCTTCAGTTAACTTCAACACCCTTTTAACGTTTAGATGCCCCAACTGAGACTCATTTGCTCTGGTGCCACTCAAGCATTTCTTATTAGGCTTCCAACTATAACAATTGTTACTAGATCGATTTCCTTCAAACTTGATACAACCCTTATTGTCCACTGCTTTGCAATCCTTTTTAGTGAAACTTATAGTCAAACCAATACACATTCTCAAGAGTTGGTGCATCATCCCCAGACATGTTACCTTTTCCCTTGATCCTCCTGATATACCTTGATTTTAGTCGGTTTTTAAATTAATTTTCGTTCGTTTATTGTTAGTTTATGTTGCATTTAGAGTCTATTAGGATACACTGCATGTCTTTTTCATGTTTCAGGTGTGGAAACCTACTTTCGCGGAATTCGGAATCATTTGGAGCAATTTGGCGCATTTCATGAAGTTTTCACTAATTCTCGGAGACCTGTACCGGTCAGCCTTGACCGGTACGCAGACCGGTCTCCCTCTTGCTGAACCTGGACCGATTACCCACCCCGGTACGAAGACCGGGCCTCTATTCGCAACACCTGTACCGGTCTGGCTTCGCCGATCCACAGACCGGTACACCATCCGCTATACTTGGAGCGGTCAGCTTTCCCCCCTTCTTGTCCGATCCGAAAACCCGAGGCTCAGTCTGGGGTGTGGACCGGTCAACCACTGACCGGTCCATGATCACGAAAACCCGTACCGGTGAAGACATTTTGAAGTGGATCGGTCAGACCGGTCCAGATGCGCCAGCAAGATGAATAGTAGGGTTTCCTTTGGATTTTTTGAGAAACTATATAAATCTTTCTAGACCATTTTCTCCAAAAGTTTTTTTCTCTAGTTCTTTCCTTTGTTCTTGAATACTATTGTTGAATCCTTGATTTCTTAGTAAGAATTTGTTTATTTTATTTAAGTATCTTCTTAATCTCCTTTGTTAATCATGTTTAGTTCCATTTCTTCTATGTTTTTGTTTGCTACAGGTATGAGTGAGTAGTTCTATATTAGGTGGTTGGAATGGTAGATTAGGGTGATTGTGGGTTGAGATTGAGTTGCTTAGGGCTTAGATATCATTGATCTTCACATGTTTAGTGAACTTAATGCTTGATTAGGAGTAGCTAACTTGATCATGTTGCTAGGTGTTTTCATGCCGGGAAGGTGTTTGTGAAAATGCTTGAATGAACTAAATATGTGCTAAATGAGGCTTAACCAAGGAATTGTGCTAATGTTGTTTAGTAGTTGTATGGGTTAATGTTTATTGCTTGCTAATTGTGAGTTTAGTCAAGGGATTGTTCACTCTTGCAATTGGTAAAGGGATTTTCACCAAGGGATTGGGTTAATCTATCTTAGGTAGATCATAGACTAAGGATTAACATTTGTATGATAGAAATGAGTAGGTTGATCAGTGTCAACATCACCCGAAATCGATTACCATTCCAATTGCTTAGTTTATCTTTTATAATCTTCAATCTTTGATCATTTGCTTGTGTTACTTTGTTATTGAAACTAGTGGAATATCATTTGTTCTTATCAGTATGACTATTGTTAGTGACAAACAAACTCATCTTATTAACCAAAACTTAGTAGTCTCTCTATAGATTTAGCGAGTAATCAACCCCGAATTTTGGTCCGATAAACCTCGGGTCAACAACCCATTATACTACATTGATCTTAGTAGCTTTTACCCTTAATTAGTCAATAGTGATAGGGTAAATTCATACTTATCAATTGGCGCCGTTGCCATTGTCGAGATTTTTTATTACCATTTCTTCTTTGAGATTGCCAAGGATTTGGTTCTTTCTCTTTCAATCTTACTAATATCTTTACTTCTTACTCTCTCCTCAGGTGTATGAACACGCGATCACAAGGACCAAACAACCTCGTGCCCATACCCGAGAACCTCACCGCTTTTGAGAGANCAAAACTCGAGGCTACGTCGCGAAGCTCTTCATCAACAAAGAATGGCCGAGCAACGTCCCCAACCCAACCCTCCCGTTCCTCAAACCATTGAGGAGATGAACCAACCAAGAGCTCATGATACACGAATCGGTATTCACGCTCCGCCCGTCGAAGCAAATAACTTCGAGATCAAGACGAGTATGCTCAACTTGATTTCCAACAACCAATATTACGGGTTTCCCAACGAGAATCCGATTTCTCACCTCGACGATTTTGACAAATATTGTGGGACCGTCAAGATCAATGGCGTTAGTGAAGACGCTAACAAGCTAAGGCTATTCTCATTCTCTCTTGCCGGAGACGCAAAAGCTTGGGAACAAAGTTTAGCTCCAGGTGCAATCACCACATTGGAGGCGTGCAAGAAAGCTTTTCTCAACGTTTTCTTCACATCAAACCACACAAACAAGCTTAAAGGTGACATCTCCACCTTCCAACAACGCCCCATGGAGACCCTTATCGAGGCATGGAATCGTTTCAAAAAGTATACACATGACTGCCCGCACCATGGTTTCACAAGCGCCACCCTACTTGGCCAATCTCATAATGGCCTCCGACAAGACTACAAAATGATGCTCCATACCGCGAGTGGCGGTAGTTTCTTTACTCACAACTACAAAGTCGGAGCTGTTTTAATCGAGTGTTTGGGGCAATGTGACGCTGCTTATGGTGGGGATTACGATCGATCTACACCTACCACCATGGTTGGTAAAGATTCCACCTTCAAGGTCGAACTTCAATCACTAAACGATAAGCTTGACCGGGTTCTCAACGCCAAGCATGCTAGTGTTTATGTGGTAGCGGTTGATGATGGAGAGCTCAATGCTGAAGAAGTCAACTATGTCGGGAACCAAGGCTACAACCGCGGGAACTATCAATACAACAACGCGAACAACGCACTCTCATACTGGAACAACAACGTTGCAAATCCTCAAGATCAGTATTATCCTCCTCAACAAAAAGTCTACACCAACAACAACCAACAAAGGCCACCTTTCAATCAACAAAACACAAGGTCGTCCTTCCCACAAGTCGCTCCTCCGGGGTACAATTCTTATCAAACCGGCCAATCCTCAAGTGATCAAACAATCACTATGATCAAGCAAGTTCTTGATGGGCAAACGAAGCATGCTATAGATCTTGGGAACTTCAAGGAAGAGATAAACTCCAAAGTGGACCACATGTATTCGGACTTAAACACTAAGTTCGACTCTCTCGCTTCGCATGTGAAGAGCTTGGATAATCAAGTTGCCCAAGTAGCGTCATCTTCAACTCGTCAACCGGGTACTCTTCCGGGGAAAGGAATCTCACCGTCAAACGAGTTTGTAAACATGGTCTCATCAAGTGCTTTCATTGAGGACAATGAAATATTGGAGGAGGAGATGGTTTCTAAAGACAACAACAACACCACCTTTGTCAAAGAAGAAGTCGAAGTGTACATGCCGAAGCTACCCTTCCAGGGCCGCTTCATTGAGAATGCAAGCGAGGATTTCATCGAGAGTCTAAGGAAGGTAGAAGAGCAAATGCCCACGGTTGCTGCATTAATGGCTAGCCCAACGGTCTCTCAAGCCGTCAAAGATCGCCTTACTCAATAGCTTCAGCTTATTGACGAGCAAAATAAGACTTTGATGCCCGAGATATATGCACCGAAGAAAGAGCAAACCGACACTCGCGTTATCCCAACGGATCCATGGAGTTTCACGATGCCCTACTCTATTAATTCTACTATCTTAGATAATTTCCTTTGTGATCTAGGTGCGAGCGTTAATGTAATGCCACTCTCTCTTGCTGACAAACTTGGTTACTCTTCCTTTGCCCCGTGTAGGATCAATCTTATCCTAGCCGACACGTCCAAGAGGCAACCTGAAGGAAAGTTGCTCAACATTCCGCTCTCTCTTCGAAGAATTAATGTCCCGACAGATTTTGTGGTCCTCAAGACCGAACATAAAGCTTTTGACCAACCAGTACTTGGAAGACTTTTCTTAGCCGCCACTGGTGCAGATATTAACATGATGATCGGCACTATAACGATGTATATTAAAGGACACGGTTTGCAAGTATACAAGATAAGAGCATTGGATGAAGAAAGGAAGGAGAAAGCTAGTGTGTTTGTGTTGGGTGATGAAGAGCAAGATCTCATCTTACCGCGGTTCGGTGAACTTGAAATAGAAGAGGTAACCGAAGGGGTTCCGGTTGAAGAAAGAAGGTTGGATAAAGGAAGATACAAATTCGACGTTGGAATAGTTAGATTTGACTACAAAGACGTTTTATGTGACTCAAGACTTGTGGTAAACGCAATGACGGCGTCCCTCGCGCATTACATGGGGTTTGCGGTCCGAGATCCGCCTATATGGGATCTCACCAACTTTGAAGGCCCAAGACTTCAACCCGTAGAGATGATCTTTAATATCAGAATTCGAGTGAACGATGGAATAGTACTCACAGACTTCCATATTTTTGAAGAACCAGTTGTTGACGGGAACCTACTCACGTTAGGCCGACCATTTCTCAGCGATGCCGAAGCCGAGATTCATTTCTCCTCCGGTAGATTGGTTTTGAACATGATCTGCAACTTCACTTCCTATTCTCCCGAACATCTTCAATATGATGAGCACCGCCCAACGCGTAGGGAGTCAAGGCAACCGAGGTACTACGATGATGGAATGTCGGCTCGGTTGGTGACTATGGAACGCATTGACGAGCTAGAACGTGAAGTCCGCTTGCTACGGACCACTCTAGAAGACCACACGAGACGTCATGCGAGGGACTGCCGGGATGTTGAGACCGAAGAGTGGAGTATAAGAGATCTTCTAAACCAGGAACGTGTTGAGCATGAATCCGAGATTAACAAGCTCCGGAGAAGGACTCGGGAGCTAGAAAGAAATTTTAACCCGTGAGGGAACAAAAGCCAAGTCAAGCTAGAGCCTTAAAACAAGCTCACTTGGAAGGAAATCTCATGTTTATCCTTTGTACATAATGCATTATTTTCATTTTTCTTTCATTTTGAACTTGATTTTAATTTTTGGAGAATTTGGGAACTATTTCGTTCTGGAATTATGTTTGAATCCATTGTAGGTTTTTCAGATATCCTGGGCCACTCAACGGCCAAAGTCTACCGAATCTAAGGTCGGTATGCGTCATGGATCAATCCAGGAAGAAGAACCGCTAAAACATTGATACGGGAACCCCGTGTGACTGGATCGGTCACTACACCGGTCAGTATACACCAGTACAGCTACTCAGGAAATCCTGAGAGCTTATACCGGTCAACGTACCGGTCAGCCTTGACCGATATGCGCTTAGCGAATAGTAGACCGGTTGCTGGACCGGTCTAGCTTGCTCGATCTGGGAGAAGCGGATACCATACCAGTGTGTGGACCGATCAGTCTTGACCGGTCCAGTATTTCCGGATGTTGGACCGGTGAGTGTACCGGTCAGCCTGACCGGTACGAGGTAACGAAATCGGGTTTAAACTAAAAAAAAATTTCCCCTTCTTCTTCTTCTACATTTTCCTTCACGCGATTTTCTCTCTAAAACCTCCATTTTTGCCTTCGATTTTCCTCATTTTTCACTCGATTTCTCTCGATCCAAACTCAAAACTCCTTAGTTTTTCATTTCCAATTTGAATCTTCAATCCAATCATCATTTCAACAAGGTAATCCACTCAATTTCTCAATATTTTGCTTCACTTTCTCTCACTAGAACCCCATTGTTGGAACTCTTTTGTTCTTGAGTAGATTTGTGATTGCATTGCTTTTAATTGATTATGGGAATAATTTGTATGGATTTCCATTGTTGCATGCCCATCAAGCCTTGAATTTTTAGACCAACCTATGATTTGGATATTTTTGGATGATGAACTATAATTTTCTATCAAATTGGATTGAATTTTTCGAAATTGTTCGTTGTTTTGAGTTGCAATTGTCGAGAAACTTGAATTGGAATAGGTTGAGAACGAAATCTAATCATGACTTGCAATTTTGCAATGAGATGATTATGAACCTTGACGTTTATCATTTTTTATATCGAGTTTTCTCCTTGTTTTGGCTTTGTGGATTGCTTGTGTTTCCTAAACCATGTTCATACTCCCGTTGCTTGATATGACTATTGCTTGATTGCTTATATGGAGTATTGAATTTGTAAGCTTAACTTGATTTTTCCTCATGTGTAGATCATCATGGGAAGAACAAAGCCAACCGTTGCCGATAAAGGAAAGAGATCGGCTTCTTCGGGTGCTGGCCCAGCTAAGAAAAAGAAAGGAGCCCGGAATTTCAACACCGACTACACGCTTCCCGGGTTGAACGTTGATGGAGCTGTCCGGTTATGGAGTAGAGGCGAGACCTCTCATCGAGAGTACATCGCTGAGCATGAGGATATGGGTCATCCTGACGAGACCAACCGATCAAGAGAGGCCCGTTTGAAGAGGATTGCAAAGGCCCTCGAGAAGATCCAGAAGCCATCTCCCGATGAAATGATTAAACTCTTCATGAGTTACAGTTTTGTAGGAACCACCTTCCCGCATCCTATTGCTTTGGACCAATTGGGGACGTTTGCTCCCACTTATGCGCTGCTGGGCAATATGGGTATTGCGAGCATTATGGGCATGAAGGAGGTTGCCTACAAAGAGATGACTTGCTGGTTCTTGGCCTCACTTGAGCTATATAGTACTCCGGGAGGTAGTGAAGACGGTTTTGGTGGAGGTTTTCTCCGATTTTGTGATATGAATCGGCGTGTCTACATGGTGTCCTTTTGGGAGATTGAAGAGATATATGACTTCTCTCTAGAAGGAAGACCCGACTTTGAGGATTGTCCCGATGATAACGACTTCATCATTGATCATATAGTATGTGGACCTTATAGACACGGGAAGACCAAGGCCGCTTGCCTCTATCACCCTGCTGCCCGGTATGTTCAGAATATCCTAGCACACACTTTTTATGCTAGGCGCGATACCGGAGAGATACGGTTGGATGAGATGCGCTTTCTGAGGTTGGGCGTATGCCCTTATCTCCGTGAAGTTTTGGATGCTCCGGACGCATTCCAGTATTTGGACGATTGTAGGCCCATCATCGTGCTGATATTTTGCTATGAGCTGCTTGAGATGCATATGAGATTGTGTCACATGACAGACGCAACGCCTCAGATTTGTGTGGGCGGGTTCTTGACTCCTATCTTCAGGCATGTAGCAGCT